>CANTUT010002260.1:2500-82086 GCA_947687605.1 Reutealis trisperma
TTACTTGTTTTCTAACTTGGAAGATCAGATTAAAGTCAATTGCATAGCGACAGGTTAAGTCTCTCTGGAAACTTCTTGACTTCCATTTTGAGTTAGGTTAGTAGGAAGGTTCTAACAAGTTTACATGTAATACCAAAAATAATTTCATACTGAAAATCAATTTCACCTCCGTAATACAAAATAACTCAATTTCTCTCTTAGACTTTTGAGTAACATTGATAGGAAGGTTCTGACAAGTTTTCATGCAATGCCAATAATAGTAACTTTATTTTTGTTTTTATCTTAGCCGAAGCTCAATTCCGCTCCAACACTTGACACGGAAAATAATTTCAACTCTGTAGTACAAAATGGCGATATTCGATCAATTAATTGTTTTTATCTTTTGATTTTTGTTAACTTCTTTTTAAGCTTATAGCTCCATTTTCAATTTTAAAATTAAAATAACTATTAATAATAACAAGAAAAGTCAAAAGAAGAAGTTAGAGCTTTTTGGAATTGATATTATTAAAATAATGGTGTTGTTTGGCTTAGTGGAAAGTTTTACATTATGGGTAATTTTTTGAAAAAAATAAATTTCTTTATAATTTATTTTATTTTTATATTATTTTTTCAGCAGAGAATTAGTTATATTTATGAAATAAATTGTAGATCATATCTATAATTTCTAGAAATAATTTAGTAGAGAGAAATTGCAATTTTAATTTATGATTTTATTTTTTTATCTTTTTAATTTTGGGGTGTTATTAGTTGATCTTAAATAATTTGAATACTAAATTGAACTCAATTCAAAAATTATAATACTCAATCAATTTGATCAAATATCTAACTTTGTAATTTAAATATATTTTTAAAAATATATTATTTAAGTTGTAATTTATTAATTCCAATTTAAAAAATAATTTTTTTGTTGTCTAGATTTTAATTATTTAAACTCTTATTTAATATTTTATTATGTAATATTTTTAAATATTTGTATATTTTAACAATCTCTTATGTTATGGGATGTATTATCTTAATTTAATACATTTTGTGTTTTTTGTGGTTTTTTTTGTCACCTTTTGAATTTTTTGCATGTGTTTTTATTATTATTTTCTCATTTGTATACCAAAAATAAACATTAGTATTGCTAAAATATTGTAATTTGTGATAGATGATGAAATAATTTGAAATTTGAGTTATCTTTTGGTTAATTAGGGATTGATTGAAGTTGATTACGGTTGATTGTCAGTTTTTCCATATTTTAACATTAGAATTGATAAAATACTGTTTTTGTTTTATTTTTTATCAGAGATTGATTTGTGATTATTTTTCTTTTTATATTATTTTTTTAGTAGTCAAATGAGACTAAATTGTAGATCAAGTCTATAATTTTTAGAAATAATTAAGTAGAGAGAAATTGCAATTTAATTTATTGATTTTATTTTTTTATTTTGGGGTGTAATTATTGATCTTAAATAATTTGAATATCAAATTAAACTCAACTCAAAAATTATAATACCCAATCAATTTGATAGAATATGCAATTTTATAATTTTAAATTTATTATTTAAAATTATTATTTAAGTAGTAATTTATCAATTTCAATTTCAATTTAAGATATTTAAATAATAATTTATTGTTGGTTGGATTTTATTTTTTTTTATTTTTAGTTTCTTTATTTAATATTTTATTATGTAATATTTTAAATATTATATGTTTTTAATAGTCTATTTATGTATGGGATGAATTATCTAAATTTAATAAATTTTATATTTTTTGTTGGTGTCTTGTATGCTTTTTTATTTTTATTTTTTTTTTCATTTGTATACTAAGAATCAACATTAACATTGTTAAAATACTGTAATTTGAGAAAGATAATGGAATAACTTGAGAATTAGGTGGTCTTTTGGTTGATTAGAGGTTTATTTGTAGTTGATCACAAGTTGATTGTTGGTTAATAACAGGTTAATTGCAGGTTGAGTATAAGTTGATTATTAGTTTTTACATATTTTAGCATTAGTATTGCTAAAATACTGATTTTTTTTTTTGTAGATAATAGGTCAATTGTAGTTGATTATAGGTTAATTATTATTTATTTTTATATCTGTATAGAGGAAGGAAAAAATAGAATTTAAATCATAATATGTAGATGTGAGTAAGAATTGTATCATCACATAGTTCACATAGATCTAGATTATAGCTTCATATACTCTTTATTGTATATTATTAAAATGCTTCATATTTTTTTATAAATTAAAATACAATATTAACATTTTTTTGAAATAATTCAACTTATAAAATTTTTACTTTGTTAATACTAAAACTAATTATATTTTTCACACTTCAATTTTAAATTTTTAATTTTTTCCTTTTTTTTATTTTATTCTTCAAATTACTAAACAAATTCTCACACAATTTAAAAAACATAAAAAAACATATTCAAATCAGTAAACAAAATTTAAAATAAAAATCTAATAAAATTTTATTTCTTTGAACAATAAATAAAATATTTCAACAAAAATATTCATTTAATTATTTTGACTATCTAATTTTTTTACTGATATTTTTAGTTGAAAAATTTTAAATTATTTAAAATTATAATTTATCTTTTAAATTAACAATATTGGTTTGATATAAAATGGACAAGTGAGAATGAAACTGAATTTTTTTTAATTTTTATTTTTTTATAATATTTTTTATCAATCAAGGACAATTTTGAAAAAAAAAGGATAAATATAAAATTAGCTTATTAAATAAGGTACACAGATATGTGTGGTGACCAAACTAAATCTTTCCAATCTTAACATGTTTTGTTGAAAAGTAATAACAAATGCTTCTACAAATTTTGAAGAAAAGCGTAAAAAAGTTAAAATAAAAAGCGGAAATCTCATCCTAAATTTTTAAAAGCTGGTATATATGTATAAAGTAACTTAACTTTTTAGGCAATTGTGTAAAAATCCCTTTTCCATTTAAACCACTTTATTTAGCCAATTTCATATTTTACCATAAAGAAGCTTAAACTGAACCAATGTTGAGCATTTGCCAGTGACAAAGAAGAAAGCAAACCCAAATAAACAACACTCAAAGAACTCCTTGAGTTGACAATACTACTTCTGCTTGTCTTTTTTTTAATTCATATATAACTAAGCAAATCCATTACTCTTCTATTTTTCAAGAAATCCAAATAATTTAACTGCCAAAAAAATCTTAAGGCTTCACCAACCATTTGCATTGTAAATTCTTAAGGGCTTCCTTCTCTCTTTTCTAAATTCCCGTCTAGACAAGCACTAAGTTGCTCAGATAATTATTTCATTATCTTCTATTATTTTAACTTTTGGCTTCTACTTCTTGAATATGATAAGGTCCCCATCAAAACTTGATTACAATTGCTAAATAAATAGAATTCTCTTAGGGTGAGAGTGAACCACAAAGTTTGGATTAAATATTGCTTACCTTCTGATTGCATTGAAAAGAGTTTAAATACTAAATGAAAATAACTGCTACTCCTAATTCATAGATCATAATAAGGGCACTAACGGCTAATGGCAACAACATAGCACAAATTATTCAAAAGTAAATAATAACGTCTTGACCTATTTCTAAGCAAGCTTAAGAACGTGAACAACATAGACTTAGTCTCAAAATAATTTGGATTCTTCAGAGGCACTTTCTTGGATCTTACTGACTCATCAATGCCCACCCCATTAACTGGAACCTTGTCCTCAAGGTTCATCATTATTAAGAAGTTGTTTCCATCGAGTACTTGGTTTTTTTCATCATTTGAATATTCATTGTTGCCTTCTAATAGTAGAAGTGTAGGCCTTTTTCATCATTTGAATATTCATTCGGTACGACCAAATCTTGCCTAAAGCTCTTCTTGGAAAATTTCCCATGTCACCTCGTTGCCTTCTTCCTTGTAGGATCTCCTCAACGATTGCTACCATTGATTTTCTCCGCCTTCAAGGTGGAAGGATGCCAATGACACTTTTTGAGCTTCAGTGAAGTCTTTGTACTCAAAGAGTTGTTCCACTCTTATGAACCATTCCATAGGGTATCTCCAAAAAATGGAGGAAGCTCCAGTTTATCCTATTTCAACGAGAATATTGGCTGCCCACCATCGAAGTTGTCGCGTGGTTCTTCTCTATTGGAGTTAGAACAACTATTTCGATTATTGTGGTTGCTATTGGATGCTTCCTGGTTGGAAAGCAAAGCTTCAGACAGTTTTTGGATAATTGCTTCCATCTGGTTAAGCTTGTCAGTAATACCTATCTCCATTTTGCTAAAGTTGTCTTGGAGTCTTCCTAGCCCAGTGTCCACATTTTCAAATCTTTTCTTTGTTGGTTGACATCGTAATATATAAGCTCTGATACCACTGATAGGTCCCAATCAAAGCTTGATTACAATTGCTAAATAAATAGAATTCTCTTAGGGTGAGAATGAACCACAGAGTTTGGATTTAATTATTGCTTGCCTTTTGATTGCATTGAAAAGAGTTTAAATACAAAATGAAAATAACAACTACTCCTAATTCTGCTGACTTTTGGTTACTCTTTTCTATGCATTATAGCATGGGATAAGGTTGAAATATATCCTTAGGGTTTGACAAAAGCCTAGAGGAAAGTGCCTTAAAAGATGCAGACTAGAGTTACAGCCAACAGTCTCAGTTACCAGCCCAACTGTAGCAAATCCTGAAGAATACTGAAACCATGAGACTTGCGCCAAAGAAAAGAAAACAGAAACAAAAGAATCCCCAATAAAGGAAACCTAGGACTCAAGGAAAGTCGACTTAGTTTTCAGGAAGAGAAGACTTACTCTTAATCAGAGAGAACTTTGGTGCACCGGTTACTCAAAATCAAAAGAAATTTCCAACTCTAGATAACTCAATTTTCTCAATCCTAAGGAATGAATTGCACCAGAGAAGAGAAATGAATATTATAGGCAAATGAGGGCTAAAAAATTTATTTATTCTTCAAAAGAAAAAAAAAAAAAAAAAAAAAAAAAAAAAAAAAAAAAAACCATATATTCACAAAATGATGACTCCAAGCACCTGATTATATTCCAACAAAATGCCCTCTTACTCACCAAGTTGGTGCAATTTAGCACAGTTTAAATACGTATGTATTTACCAAACTTTTCTAACATTAGCATAAAAGTTTGGATCTTGAAAGACAGACTATTACTATCAAAGAAAACTTCAAAGAAAAGGCTTCTCATTCTTGATCAAATTGTTGTCTGGAGACCTGAAAATGCAATTGGGATCAGCATCAACAAGCATCTTCACTACATCTCTCATTGTAGGTCGAAGATTTGGAAGCTTTGTTGTGCAAAGGATAGCAATCTTCAAGACTTTAATCATGTATTCTTGAACAGATTCAGAAGCAATCTTTTCATCAAGAACTTTAAGGACATTTTCGCGGGCATTGAGATGTGTCCAAACCCAGTAAACAATGTCTTTCCCTTCTCCGTATGAGTCTTCAATGGCTCTCTTGCCAGTGACTAATTCAAGTAGCACAACACCAAAACTATATACATCATTTTTCTCTGTTACTTTCAGAGTATATGCCATCTCTGCAAATCAAAACCAGCATACATATTAGGAATCTTCTTTAACTTATCAATCTTCAATTTGCATATTAATGATTATTTGTCTTGTATTGAAAATTAGTTTGATATAAAAGACTAAGGAATAAAAGGAAAGATGAAAAAAGAAAGTTCAGGAACTGACCAGGAGCAATATATCCAGGAGTACCAGCAAGACTGCTACTATCACACTGCACAGAAGAAATTTTTGCAAGCTTTGCAACTCCAAAATCAGCAATTTTTGGTTCATAATCCTCATCGAGTAAAATGTTACTCGATTTGATATCTCTATGAATAATTGGAGGAGAACAATCATGGTGCAGATATGCAATTCCTTTAGCAGCACCTAAAGCAATTTTATACCTTTGACACCAATCCAATTCAGGCTCCTCACCTTTGATCTTTCTATGAAGTGCTCGAGACAGATTACCTTTAGCCATGTACTCGAAAACCAGAAAACTTGATCCTCCTTTGAGTAAACTAGCATAAAGCTTCAGTATATTTCTGTGTCTGATTTTCCCCAAGATTTCCATTTCAGCTTCTAAAAGCTTAAGACCGTCGCCTTTCCATAGTTGCTTTACAGCTACTGTGCAACTACTACTCTTCAAATCCAACCGATAAACTTTTCCTGTTCCCCCACTTCCAATCAAATTCTCCTCCTTCAAGTTACATATTTCTTCTGCTTCAATATCTAATTTATCAAACGATGCAAGTTTCAATTTGGGATCTTTCTCTCCTTCCAAATCCTTTTCTCTTTCAGCTTCAGCATTCTTGAAGTTCCTGTAACTAACTAGGAGTGAGCCTGCTAAAATTATAACCAAAACACATATGATTATAGAGAACATAACCACCTTATCAGCAAAAGTTCTTTCTTGTCTGTGCTTTTTCACACAAATATTCATTTCTGAATTTATAAAGTTTCTTGAATTTTCATCGATACAAAGTTCCTTGTTCCCTGTAAATGCTCTGTCACCACCCATGCTCAAAAGAACTGAAGGAATTCTCCCAGATAATTGATTTCCAGACAAATCAATGGAACTTAGCCTCAATTTTTCTAAACCTTCTGGAATCAAACCTGTAAGTTTATTCTGTGAAAGATTCAGGGAATTTAAATAGCTCATCAATGAAAAATCTTGCGGGATCGGACCAGTTAAAGAATTTGAAGCAAGATTCAAGTCCACCAGTCTAGCACAATCACTCAGTGTTGAAGGTATCAGTCCTGTCAATGAATTCTCTTCCAAATGCAAAGATGATAACTGCTTCAAAGCCCCAATATCAGAAGGTATTTTGCCAAAGAAACTATTATTACTCAAGTAAAGCTTCTGCAGATTCAACAATTTGCCTATTTCTGATGGAAGTGGACCTGAAAACCTATTGTTACTCAAAATCAACTGAGTCAAGCTGGTAGACAAACCAATTTCGGGAGATATCCTTCCATTGAAATCATTGTCGCTGAAATCAAGTATACTAACGAGTGGCAATGCCCAAACCCCATGAGGAATTTCTCCAGACAAGTTGTTCTTATTGATCCTGAACCTTATTAATGATTTACATTTAGCATAAGAATCTGGAAACTCCCCAGAAAAGCTGTTTCCTAAAGCAAGCAAGAACTGTAACTTTCTGCCTTCACACAAGAACTTAGGAAAAGAACCTGAGAATTGATTCTCAGATACGTCTATACTGTTTAATGGTGAGAATCTACCAAAATTCGCTGGGAACTCCCCTGAAAAATTGTTTCCATAGATTGAAAACGCATCCATATGCTGCATATCTCCAAAACCAGCAGGTAGTTCTCCATAGAAGTTGTTTTCATGTAACTCAAACACTGCCAAATTCTTCCAATTACCAATACCTTCAGGCAGTTTCCCATACATTTGATTCGCAGAAATATCGAAATCTCTCATTAAAGTAAGATTTGCAACTTCTGGTGGGATTTCTCCTGTCAAATTGTTGGCAAAGAACTCAATCTTAGTAAGCTTTTGCAATCTAGAAATTGATTTTGGGAATTGCCCCGAAATCCTGTTCCTAGAAATATCAAATGTTTCAAGATTTGATAGTTCGAAAATGGATTCTGGAATCTCTCCCCTTAAATGACTATCTGCCAGAAACAACGTAGTCAAGTTCTTCAAATTTCCAATACTTTCTGGAATTTCACCCTCATCATATTCATTCTGGCCAATGGAAAGATTAACAAGACTTGTTAAATTTCCCACCCAGGAAGGAAATCTGCCAGAGAAGAAATTCAGTGCCAAATCAAGAATCTCCAGGTTTTTCAAGGAAGAAAGATCAGGTAAAACTCCAACCATATGATTTCCAGTCAAATTCAATACTCTAAGATTGCTGCAATTAACAATCTCATAAGGAAGCTTCCCAGAGAGCAAATTAGAAGGCAATGAAAGAGTAGCGAGGCTCTGAAGAGCAAAAATGGATGGTGAAATCTCCCCCCAGAGAGATTTATTGTCAAATGAGATTATAGTAACTTTCCCAGAAATGGGATCACAAGTAATCCCAGAAAACTTGCATGGAGACTCTGCTTCTTTCCAGGAATCCAAAACATTTAAAGGGTCCTTCAGCTGTTTTTTGAACTGAAGCAAGGCCTGAGTCTCCATGTTCAAACAGAAAGCAGGCAAGAAAGCTGAAAAGAAAAGGAAAGAAAGAAATGAAAGAAATTGGAAAGAGAGAAAACAGTTTCTGGCCATTGAAAGATTGAGAACAAAGAACTAGCTAGCTTGCTAAACTGTTCCTTCAATTATTGCCATTGATTACCAGCAAGCTGCACCAAAAAAAAAAAAAAAATTCCATACTTAGTAGTTAATATATATTAATGCACCATCTATATTTACACACACATTTATGAGGTGTTATCTATATAAATTTATTAGTCTCTTCAAATAATTTCCAATATACCAAAATAATTTCTCATGATAATAATAATCACTAACTATTCCCTTATAAGTAACAAGTGATGTATATTATAAAATTAAACAATAGAAAAAAGAAATTTATTACAGTTATAATTTAAGGAAAAAGGTTAATTAATTAAATAATTAAAGACTTTCGGTTGATGAACAGACAAGAGAGAGAGACTAAATAAAAAGACTAAGGTGACGTTAGAACGTCAATTTTTGTCTTTAGCTGTGGATTTGTTAATTATTATTATAAGAAAAGAAGAAAGATAGTATACTTTGAAGTTACTCATTAATTTTATATTTTACAGAATTATTATTATTATTAATTATGAGTTTAATTTTGTATAGCAAGTAAAGTAATGGAAATCTAAGTATCAAAAAGTAATAGTAATTCTCTTAATAGTAATGAAATGTTTAATGATGAATAATTCCTTAAGAGTACTAATCATAAGTACATATATTAATAAATCAACTTTAATTAGAAAGTAGCTTTACAAGTTAGAATACCTTAAAAACATCCAAAATCCTAATCTAGTTTTGTCTTAACAATAATGATGATCCCATCAATCAAGTTAAGAAAAGAAAAGAAAAAATTCTTGAAATTTCAGAAAATCAAACAGTATACCTGAGAAATGGAATCTGAATTTCTTGATTTCCATTAATTTTACAGTTCTGAAAAAACCTGAAAAAAAATGATAATTTAACATCTTTTCTCTTTTAAATTATATAAGGAATATTAATCAAATTCAAGAATTTACCAGAAATGAAAATCTCGTGATTCTTGTTTCTGGTAAACGACAATGGAAACTTGAAGTCCTCTAGTAACGGAAGACAAGAAAATGGTTTTTTTCTTCTTCTTCTTGTTCTTCTATTCTTATTGAAGAACAGAAAGAAAGTTCAATTCTTCAAGAAAAAGGGTGGCGTTATTGGAAGCAGATAGAGTGCTGAATTCAAGAAATTCAATGAATGAATGATTTTAACGCAATTGGGTATCCTAAGAAAAGCTAGTTTTGCTTTCCAAAGAGAGAGAATGATAAGAATCAAGAAAAAGAGAGGGAATTCATTTTTGAGGAAAGCAAGTGTTTGGGAACTGAGAATATTAATCAAGAAAAAAAAAAACAGAGCAACTAGTAGAAAAGAAGAGAAAGAGAGAATCTGCAAAGAAATAATAGAGACAAAGATGATTTGTGAAAAAAATAAGTTGCTGTGGTGGTTGTATTTGTATGAATTGTTGGCGTTTAGTCACCTCGTTTAGTGGGGTAAAGAAGAGTAACATCACTTCTTCTTTTTTTTTTTTTTTTTTTTTTTAATATATATATATATATATGAAAAAATTTTAGATAGATTAAATTTATCACGTTATTTATAGAGTAAATTAATAAAAATATGATACATCAATTAGTAATATTAAATCACCTATAAATTAATCCAATAAAAATAAATCACATTAATTAATAATATTATAATTTGTAAATGATTTAATATTATTAATTAATATATCATATTTTATTAATTTATTTTATGAGTGACGTGATAAATTTAATATATATATATATATATATATATATATATATATATATATATATATATATATATATATATATGTATTGGACTTGCTTTATTTGTGTAGATTCAGGATAGTGATATCTAAAAAATTGACTTGCTACTTATCAAAATTTGCTTACTTTTACCATCCCAACGTGCCTTTAGATTATTTGGCAAAAGATTTAGATTTTATTAATTATGATAATATTAAAGTTGTTTATGGCGTTTAATAAAAATTAAAATTAAAAAAAAAATCAATTATTTTTTGACTTTGAAAAAATCTTTATTTCTCCAAAGAATTTCATAATAATTATAGAAATTAAATGACAAATGATTTTTATTTTAATTTTTTTTTTTTACAATTAGTCACCTTTCTCTTTTTCTCTTCATTTTTTTTAAGATAAGTACTCGGTTAATTTAGTTTAATTGACTAAAAAATTTTAAAATTCCAGGTAATCAAATTATTTTTAATAACCAAATCTAATATAATAAAATCAATTAATTAAACCAAAACAAATTGATTTGGATATTTTATTTAGTTTTGGTGTTTTTTATTTAACTTTAAATTTTTTACCTAAAAACAGATATTTTTTTAGATTCTAGCTTATATTCTAAAATAAAAAATTATACATACATAAAAATATATATTAAATTTTAATATATATTTCAATTAATATTATTATTTCAATTTATGAATGTTAAAAACTAAAATATATATATATATATATATATATATATATATATATATATATATATATATATATATATATATATATATATATATATATATATATATATATATATATATATATATATATATATAAAATGCACATAAGTTGGATGAATAACTAATAAAATGTAATGAGATATGTAATATTCACTATTACAAAATAACTCATTTTTTAACAGTATATATAAGTAATATGTTGTTAAAAGTTAAAAATTTAAACTTGGATTGACCGCATCTAAGGGAAATTAGTCTAATTTAGAGTCAATTGTAATTGAAATAACAAACAATATTTGTGTTTTTTCAAGTGATTATCCTTGAAAAGTGAGAAAATATGAGATTTACTAATTTGGAGGATCGAATAAAAGGCAAAAGAAATTTGTTTGCCAAGCAGTAATAATAAGAATTAACTTTTTACCCAAATCAAGAAATAAGTAAGCATGCTGAAAAGAAAATCTATATTCACCCTTCGAAAGAAAATAAAAAGAAAAGACAATGTATATGACGTATATTGGAATATAATATGTTTATTTCTTAAAATAAATATGTTCTATAATTTTAGAATTAGAAACATATTTATCACAAGACATTGATGAGGGACAAATATTGATAAGGGACAAAAATAACTCATTAGTTTAATGGACTCTTTGGGATGAAAGCCCACATATACTCTAGGCCCAAAAACTTAGAAAGAGATGTCGAAGCCTACTACTAGAAATCCAATTGGTAACGAGCCAGAATGGCCTACTCACTCCACATAGCATCAAAGGCATCTGCTTTACTTTAACCACAAGTAATTTCATTGGTAAGCCATCATTCGTGTGGTTGAGAGCTTCTGGTGTATATGTCATATCAACTGTCAAGATGACTCCTCCCAGACGGCTCGCCCGATATCCTAATATAGTCCTTCATCTAATACATCCCATAAGGACAAGATGGGTGCCCATGTATCCACCATCTCTGTACCTACCATACCAATCAGAGACATTTTTAGTCAAGGAATATTCTCTCCCATGAAAAAGTGTCCAATTTTGCCTCATGCAAGGCCATACAAAAGGGAATGATTAACACATATTTTAAGTAGATAGAATTCTACATTCTCTCACATCATTTCTCTCACAAAAAACTCATTGGCCTGAGAAGAGAAATTCTCTCATCCGGTCACTAGCAAAGTATATTACTGACTTGAGCTTTGGAGGCCCTCTGCTAGGCATAAGGCCTGACTCCCTCCTAACCATCTTTCTTTCTTTGCAGGACATATTTCCAAGACTCATCCTAGAAGATCAAACCCATTAAATTTTATTTGATTGAGTATTGATTAAGTATAAATTAACTTTTTAATTTGATAAAAATAAATAATTCACAAAGAAACTATATATCCAAGTGAGAATAATTTAATTTGTTTTTTGTGAATTAGGTTTTCATTGGCATTCAAAAGTACTAGAAAACTCACAATTTTGCAGTAAATAATTCTAGCATCACTAAATTAAAATTTTTATTGTTGAAATAAATATAATGGCTTTATGACTCTTTTAGTTAAAAGTTTTTTTTTTTTTTTTTTTTTTTAAGGAAGTAAAAATGCTAGCGTTAAAGAAGCATGGAGCCTAGAACAATATAACAATAATTGCAAATTTGAAAAGTTCAATAAAAATAGCATAGACAAGAAAATGGACAAAGAGTCCAATTATAGTTACTCATAATAGAGTTTTTAAACTTTGACTTGAAGCCGATGCAAACAATTATAGACATTGAGTCTTTGTATCAGCGCCCACTAGTCTAGAAGATGTGTTGCTTGCTACCATTGCCCCTGGTTCTGCACTATTCCAGAGCACTCCACCAAATCGACCTTTATTACCACCATACACAATAGGGAATGCGACAGAACCTCAACCAAAAGGGGTATTGCATTTGGACCTTCCCCCTAAAGATTTGTACTAGCAAGCTTTATCATGCACAAACTCCACCAAACACCAAATGCAGGAGATCTACTAGAAGGAAGATGAAAACCCATCTACTGGACTGCCATTGCTAGCATGAGAGCTTCAATTTGCAATCGAGAGTTGTGGATCTCTCCTTACAAATCAGATCAACAATCACAAACAAAAAACTAGAGATATCAAAGCCAAAGCGAGCCATCACTTCTCCCTCCACTAGTCACCATACCTTGAGAACCAAGAGGAAATGATTTGCCAGTGGATAGGCTGGACAAAACTGGTAGGCAAAACAATAGTGACACTATAGATGAACCAACTCCAAAATAATTTTAATCTAATGTATATGGGAATCACAAAAGACACAAAAATAGTGGTATAAAACCCATTATTTATGCAAAAATCTAACAAGTGGACAACATAAAATAGGAGAAAAAGGAAGGAAGAGGTTTTCCTCTAGTGGTTGGAGCCATATGAAAAAACTTCCTTTGAAAGAAAAAACTCTAGAGAGAGAAAGGTACTATAGAACTTTGATTAAAATTGGAAGATGACATTTTGACTCTCAATGGCTAATATGAAGAATTTAGCAAATAAAATATTTAGAGTATCATTTGAAAATCTAATGGTTAACACTTTAAAATTAATAACTAAAATTTTAAATATTGAAATTTCTATTTGTTAATTTTTGGTTGTTTAACAATTGGATGTCAACCATTAATTACTAATGGTTGATCTCTACTTGTCAATAGCTAAATGTAATTACTGAATCAAACCGTTATTAAAAAATACTTCCTTCATCCCTGATTGATAGTCCACCTTTCTATTTTTGTTTATCCTTTATTATAGTTCAATTTCCTTTTAAGAATATAACTAATTTTTTGTTTTACTAATATACCCCCAATTATATTTTTTGTTATCAACAATCATAAATTATTAGGAGCACATTATTTGAGAATTTTTCAGCAACAAATTTAAGATTATCAATTGAAGAGTCTTTGACTAAAATATAGAATACCATTTGTTCCATATTTTTTTATACCAAATGAATCCTTCCCATTAACAACAAACATGAAGTTTTAGTCTCTTAGGAATTACAGAATGCTTATATATTTTATAGTTAGAATATGGAGTTTTATAACCCACCATCATCTTAAGTGAATACCCAATAAAGCTATCAATATTTTGAGCAATAAGTGAGAAACAAAAACACCCTTCATCTTCATCTAATGTTTTTGAAAATTTGCTAAAAATAATTGACACAAAAGACCATGACTTCAACAAATCAATGAAGCCATTGCTGGATTTAAATGCTCCTTCATAAGAAGATGGTTACATTTCAGTAGCTCCAGAATATGAATGAGTTATTTCTCAAATGGTGAAAATTATTCTACTCAAGTACTACTGATTTTTTTAATTTACAATTCATCAACCCAATTTTATATATGCAGCTTAATGATATAGGTTAGATAATGAAATTATATGGTGGTGTTATGATATTCATATGTGGATGCATTGGCCAACTTTTGGATGTCATTACAAAATTATCATTAGCAATTGTATAGCCTATGCAATTGTTCTTCATTTTTTCAATGTTTATCTATTTAGTTGTTTTAAATGTTTAATGTTTTTATATGTTTGCAATGACATGTTCCAAGAATTAAACAATAAAAATAAAAAAATTCAAAAAACCTAATTTAAATCACACCCACTATTTGATTAATAATTTCAAATTTAATAAACATCCAATACATTAGACAAAAAAGCCAAAATTTTGGACTATTATAAGCTTGAAAATCAATACAATTTTCATCTCAGCAAAACTCTAAGTCAAAAAAAAAAACACTCCTATGAATATTGATCATCTCCATGTCAAGAAAGAAAATCCAACAAATCTGCAACACCAAGTGAAAATATTAGCTAAGTTAGAAAATATCTTCTCCAAATAGAATTAATTGAAAGATCTAGTGCTTATTTAATCATAAGGTTACTACCACATTTCATTTTCAAACATTTGTTGGCTACCAAAAAGTTATGCCTTTGCCTCATCCAAAACTTGAGGTTCACATTCAATTGAAATTGGTAGTTGTCCATCTCTAATCAATTTTTGTTTGTTTTATATGTAGAATTTTATAGTTATTTCCACCATGAATCTTCATCACCTCCAACATGCATATTTGTAATGTCAAAAAAATTGTTTGAATCTTTAGTTGTGAGCATGGCAAAAGCCTTCTCAACAGCTGAAACAAATTGATTGATTGTTATTAGAGCCTCTTGGTGTTGGAGCAAATCGATAGCTTTAAAGAAACCAAGATCCAATACATTCATATCAGGACTATTTGCAGGTTGGCAATATAAATGAATATCAAATCCATCTTTTTTGCAGCTTTTACAAACTCAACATCATTAACACCTAAATGTGACTTAGCATTATCTTGTTGAATGAAGATGGTCTTGGAGCTAGAACATGGCCATTTTTCTCTTATTATGGATAACAATTTTTCAACTAAACATGACCCATAACATTTTTAGTAATCAAAAAAATTGGCTTTGTCTCTGAAGTCCCTGCTACACAGTTTTTATTACTCCGCTTGGCTAGTTCCTTAAACAAAAATCACCATATTCCAATTTTTCCATCAAATTCTTTACTAGAAGCAACATCAAATCATGGATGAGAAACAACAGTCAAAAACATAATTTTTGTAATAAATCTTTTACTTTTGCAAGTACGAAAAAGCTCCAATTCATTTGGATGGAGATAATATTTTATGATGTCTTAGACATATAAAACCACTTCTCATCAATATGAATTTGGTTATGCATATCAATGAACATTAAGTTTAGATGTAAGTGTACTTTCATCAATCATTGATAAGCAAAATTCTAACCCTTTTTTTTTTTTTTTGTCATCCGAAAAACATGGCTTCACAACATTTGAGTATGATCAAATATTTCCTTCTTTGATTCTTTTATGGATAACTGATTTTGGCATGTTCAAAGCTTTTGATAAGGATAAGATATTTGTAAATGTAAATCTATTTCAATTCTCTTACTGCCAACTTTTTTCACAAGCTTCCAAGAAAAATTTGGTTGATCACCATTTGGTTAGTGCCAAATTTCAAAAACTAATCAATTGGATACAAAAAAAAAATGGCAACTTTGGTGATAACTCCTTTTGCTAATTTTCCATCTTGACTTTCTCATAGTAACATATGGAAAATAGCTCTCTTTGTATCACAGCTTAAATTTTTCTTTTTACATCCATGATGTATTTCTTTTGGATCCATGTTGAGATGATTGACATCATTTGGAAAATGATTCAAATCAATTGAAGTATTTTGTTGTGAAGGATGCATGAGTGATGGGACTTCTTTATGCAAAACATTCAAATTCAAGGGTAGAATTCTTGATGAACTATCCATTTTCTATTTGTGATTAACTTTGTTGTATTTCCCTTTTGATTAATATTGATATTTATACTATCAAATTCATATGATATTAGCACTTGGCAGTAATATATATTTTGATTTCAAAATTGCAAGCTCAAAACCAACATTCATGTTACGATAATATTATATATGTTATGATAATATTGGATCTCTATCCTTATCACTATAGATAGAGTTCCTTATGAGATAGTACTTTATCTCTATTCCTATCTCTGTAACCATTGACACCTATAAAAAGGTGTTACAATCAGTGAAATTATACACACAGAAATTTATTTTTTCTTCTATTCTCTCTTTTCTATATTCTCTATAATTATTCTTTATTTTATAATACATTATTAATACGAATTCATTCTACCAATTTTTTTAGCAATCCTTTGAAGGATTGTTAATAGAAGATATGATAAATATAATTTATTATGTTTGGAACATTGATGCACCACTCATTTAGGTGACATGATATGTGAGTTTTTTAAATCACATTAGGCCATTAATTATAAGTTTTATATGTGTCATTATCATTTACATTTACTTTATGAAGATCATATGCATCTTTTTCATGGAAATTTAGGGAGTATCTTATTATTGATTTATTTTTCATATTTTCCACATTAATTTTTTTTTTTTTGGGATTTATCGAATTTGTTCTACCATATGCACCACTCGATATAAGCCATAGTTACTATGTGATAATAATTTTAATATCATTTTTTTATGGAGATTATTATTTGATACTATCTAATTTTAATTAATTAATTATAGTTCTTGAAAAACTTGTATTCTTAATTCCTGTTCCTGAAGGACTAGTATCATCTATTTTTCTTAAAGAATTAAATTAATTAATTAATTAATTATAGTTCCTAAAGAACTTGTATTTTAAATTCTTATATAATTAAATAAATTAATACAGTTTATAAAGAACTAATATTCTCTACAGTTCCTGAAAAACTAATATTATCTATAATTCTTGAAGAACCAATCAAAATAAATAAATGAAACATAAATTTTTGAAGAATTGGCATTTTAAGTCCTGAATAACTAAATATCCTAATTTGTTAAAGAACTGATATCTTACGTTCATGAAGAATTGAATAAATTATCTATAAGTTTTTGAATGACTGATTTTATTATGATTACTTGAAAGTTGTGGTCCTACCACAAACTCAATATGACGAGATAAACATGTGCTTAAAAGATTTTAAGTTTGTTTCATAATACAATTCAATCATGTTTATAATTACTTAACAGTTAAAATTGTGTGGTGATAAAGTATAGTAATTTTATGTCTTTAACATACTCCTGCAGTAGTAGTATAAAGAGTGAAAATTTATAAAATATTTTGAACTTATTGCTTGTCATTAATGACCGAAAAGAACACTGAATTTCTAATTATCAAGTTAGGCCCATTGGTACAACAGCAATATCTGAAGTGAATGCTATAGATTACTAAAAGTCAAAAGTGATGTAAATTTTGTGAATCATGAGAACTTTAGAAGAGAAACAACCCACATAAATGATATAATTCAACTTAATATATAGACTCTCTAAAGGAGTAATTAGCTAAGATTTGGCGTTTATATATATTGTTCTTACCACCTTGTGGGATTATATCAATAAATTATTTATCTATTTATCCATATTATTTTATATTATAATTTATGACTAAATTCATTAGTGTTTTATCATTAGTATACATGAAAAAAATGTTACATTGAACCTGTAACTCAAGCGTTGAACTTGTAGTTCAATAATCAAACTTTGAAGGTTTTTTGTTGTATATATTAATAGCATCATCTCAATGTGTGAAAAAAAAGTCCAAAGAAGAGACTTGAAATTTATTTTGATGAGGCACATTTTCTGACATTAGGAAAGGAAAAATACCTGCAATACTAAAGAATATCGAGAAATTTCCTAGCAGGAAAACTGTATTTTTGATCTACATATAAGTTAGAATGAACTAGAAGTTCATAAAAATAATACGGTTGTAACAAATTACAACTCAACTGCCAAATGAATTAATATATGCAAAAAGTGATAATAATCTCATATTCTAGCTGCTAATACCGTAGTAATGATCACAATTCTAATTGAAACTAAAATCAAATTGAGCTTGACAAACACCAAAAGCATAGATGACCTAAAGATAAAAATTCATGGAAAAAAAAAAGCAGCATCACCAATTAAAAAAATCTCTTGAAGAGAAGCCTCTTGAAGAGAAAGATCTCAGTCAAAGAGCTAAAGCTAATGATGAGACACAAACTGAGACAACAGAACAATTACATTCTCCATATATAACTCCTGAAGTTGATGATCATATGAATGAAAATTACGAGATCTCGATACAAGAGAAAGATTTGATAGAAATTCATTTATCATCGATGATGAATTTGCTTCAACAATAGTTATTACTGTCTCAAGAGATAATCTAGATCCAAAATCTATGAATATAACTAAATATCAGCATAGACATGATTGTCCATCATAGAAATACATAGATGCAGGCCAACTCGCTTTTTAAATGTGATGAATTCGTACATATTATGCTAACTTCCTAAAGATGTTATTGGGTGTTTGTCCAAAAGTGTAATGAAAATAATGAGATGGTAAGATATAAAATGAGGCTAGTTGCCCATCTCCTGTTATGAATATGATCATGTTTCGAAACTTAATTAGTATGGCAGTTAAAGAGGCTTGATATATGCCTTATGAAAATAATATTATATAAGAGTCACAGAAAGACTAAAGATATTAGAAATGAATGCACATTAAACACGTGATATATATTTATAGAAATCCCTATGTGGATTAAAGTAATATGGACATGTGGTATAATTATTTGAGTAAATTCTTATTGAAAGAAAGATATGTGAATAATATACTATGTCCATTTATATTCATAAAAGATGGTCAATGTTATTATTGTAATATATGTTGATAATTTAAATATTATTATGACTCCTAACGAATTCAAAAAAGCATATACCTATTTGAAAAATGAGTTCGAGATGAAAAATTTAAAGGAAATGAAATTTTATTTTGGCCTGTAGATCGATTATTTATCCTAAAGAATCCTAATATACTAGTCTACTTATATGAAAATGGTATTTAAGCAATTTTGCATAGATAAATTATTTCCCTTAAGAAGATAGGTGGTCTACTCACTAGAAGTGAAGAGAGAATATTTTAGACCTAAAAAAGATAATAAAAAGTTATTTAGTCTTGAAATACTATATATAAGTGCTATAAGGGTACTCATGTATCTTGTAAATTGCATCAGGCCTGATATTATATTTGTAAGAAAATTTCCTAGCTATGTATAGCTCTACACCTACTAAAAGACATTAGAGTAGTGTAAAATATTATATTCAATGTACTATTAATATTATCATTATACTTTAATTAATTCATATTTGAAATTGGTTTATATGCGGATGTTGGTTATTTGCTTAATCTCCATAATAGTAGATTTTAGACTGACTATATATTCACTTATAGTGTTACTACAATTTTATAAAAATTTTTATGGTTCTCAAGTACTTCACTAGAAATACTCTCATTATGTTTTCAGAATAATGTAATCTACATTGTACAAATTAAAGGTAGGTATATCAAAGGTGACAGAAGTAAACATATAAACTTTATCCAAATTCTTGTATATACATGAATTTCAAAAGAGATATCCATCAAATTTGCTCGAGTGAGAACTTAACAGACTTATGTACTAAGTCTTTACCTAGTGTAGTATTTAAATAGTATTATTTCATTGATTAATATACACCATGTTAAAATTTGTCCTCATTAGGGGGAGCGAATTATTATACGATTGTACTCTTTTTCATTAGTCAAGTTTTTGCCCCACAGAGTTTTCTTGGACAAAAGTTTTAATAAGTCAATCTGTGCAATGATAAAATAGCACATGAAATGTACTCTTTTTCTTAGGTATGTTCTTTTCCCACTATATTTCTAGTAAGGTTTTTACGAGACATATTAATGGCGCAAGTAACATCCAAAACAAGAATACTATAAATAAATTATTATATATGTATGTTACTTAAACATATTTGGATACACAATTTAGAGAGATATGATGTTCAATAAATTCAATCAAAAGATAACTTGGCGGATTTGTTTACAAAAGGCACTGCCTACAATAACATTTGTAGTATTTAAACAGTATTATTTCATTAATTAATATACATCATGTTAAAATTTGTCCTCATCAGGGGGAGCGAATTATTATATGATTGTACTCTTTTTCATTAGTCAAGTTTTTGCCCCACAGAGTTTTCTTGGACAAAAATTTTAATAAGTCAATCTGTGCAATGATAAAATAGCACATGAAATGTACTCTTTTTCTTAGGTATGTTCTTTTCCCACTATATTTCTAGTAAGGTTTTTAACGAGACATATTAATGGCGCAAGTAACATCCAAAACAAGAATACTATAAATAAATTATTATATATGTATGTTACTTAAACATATTTGGATACACAATTTAGAGAGATATGATGTTCAATAAATTCAATCAAAAGATAACTTGGCGGATTTGTTTACAAAAGGCACTCCCTACAATAACATTTGAGAAGTTGGTAAATAAAATTAATATACGCTGGCTGTGAGATCTTTGTTAAACATCATATATTCATGAGAGGGAGATTCTTATGCACTATACTATTTTTCCTTTAGTCTAAGTTTTGTCCTATTAGGTTTTCTTAGTAAGATTTTTAATGAGACACTTGTATACACAAATTCTACAAGAATAATGTATCATTTTTCCTTGACTAAGATTTTTTTTTCACAAGATTTTTCATTAATAAGATTTTAACGAGACATATTTTTTGTAATTGACATCCAAATGAAGTGTTATGATAATATTAGATGTCTATCCTTATCACTATAGATAGAGTTCCTTATGAGATAATAATCTATCTCTATAACTATTAACACCTATAAATAGATATTACAATCAATAAAATTATATATACAGAAATTTATTTATTTTTTCTCTTTTCTCTATTCTCTATAAATGTTATTTATTTTATAACAATTTAAATTTTTTACTATGAATTCATTTTAGCTTCTTTGACGCAAATTATAGTTTTGGCGCAAATGTATTTTAGCTTTGGCACACAAACTCTTTTCTTTCAAACAGTTTTCATTATATTTAAATTACTAACTGCATTTATTTTTTATAAAAAAAAAAAAGTAATTTCATTTATTTAGTTAATTACTTTTAATTAGTCCAATTAATTGAGGATTAAAAATAACTATTTTTAAAAAATTTTAATTAATGATTAAATAGAAGCATATTAGACAAAACATATATAAAATTTAATTCTTTAACTAAATTATTTAGATTTTTTTAATCTGTGTGAAAAGGCAACATAGACTATTAATTAGGAACGAAGAGAGTAGTAAAACTTTTCAAAGAAAGCATACTATTAGAGTATTGGCATGAAATAATATGCATACACTAATCAAATGCATATCTTTAATCTTTGGAAATCATTTACTTTTCAACTTTCGGAAATTGGAACTTCTTTAGAAAAAATTGAACACTGTTTTAACTGATATTGAATTATGAAAGGGAGGGACAGTGACTGACTTTGAAAACAGGAGCAGCACCGACACATTTTTTTACCACATATTGATCCTATTCGTTTCATGCTTCAATTATTAGAAAAAGTTGCCAATAAAACTTTGGTCCGGTGAAAATACAAAAAACTGAAATCCTAAAATTTAAGAGATTTTATGTTCAATTATGCTTATGTTGGTGATGAGGGATAAAAATGACTCTTAGGTGATAATTGGACCCCCTTTAATCAAGACCCATTATGTGATTCCCAAATATCATAGAAGGAAGAACAAAACCCACTGGCCAATTAGATTATGCTCATGTTGGATTTTCTATATATATCACAGTAGTGAATAGCTAAATGAAAAATGCTTATTGTTTTTCACTTATTTATAAATTTTATGTATCAACTTATTCTATGGAAAAAATTGTGGTTTTTTTTTTCATTATAATTTTTTTTTATCAATGATAAAAGACAAGTGTGATTTTTTATTTATAATATCTTTACAATTGATAAAAGACATTTTTCTTTAATAAGATTTAAACTATGATATTTACTCTTAAAATGCAGGTAATCATATTTTTATTATTGAATTATAGTATAGTGCTACGGGTATAAATATATGTGGGATATTTCATATTAACTGGTTATAAACATACGTTGAGATTTTAACATAGAAATTGATTCTTCAATATTACAAGCTAACATTTAAAATTAGCTCTCTTAAATCTATATCAATTATTAGCATATATATTATCAGAATCTAAAAAATTCATGCACCTATATATCCCTGTTATATTCATAATTTTAACTGCGAAATTAAATTTGTTTCTTTACCTCACGGTGGATTCTTTCAATTCTTGCCCTATTTAGAATATTTCATGGTGATTCTTTTAGATATCTTATTCTTGCCCCCTTTTAAGGGTTTCTTTATAACATGGTAAGTTCATAAAAAATTATCTTAGCCCAACTGTCATTTGAAGGGTCTATTAAAGGTATAAATATATGTGGAAAATCCCACATTAATTAATAATAACATATTGAGAATTTTATATAATTAAGAGAAAGCAATATTATAAAATTTGTTTCCTAGAAAAAAAAAGGTTATTGATAATTTTGTCTCCTCAAAAAAAAATTATTATTAGATGACATAACTAATCATAAATTTACAGTTTTTATCATTATTATTAATATTATTATTATGGATTCACTTGGTGTTAAATTTGGTTGGAAATGGATGGTGATGAAGCCAAAAGAGGAGTCCAAATATATGAAAAGAGACCATAGAAACATATTACAGAAACGGCCAGATGAATAGGAAGAGAAGTGCACGGTACAGTAAGTTCATGCAATAATGCATCTCCCATTTTGACTCCCTCACTCTCGCACTATTGCTTTCTTTTATGTTCTTTTCTTTTATATATATATATATATATATAATTAAATGAATTTATTAATTAAATGAATGTCTAAATGAAAAAAAAATATTTCAAGTTATTTCAAATAGTTAAATATAATTTATTAATTATATTTAAAATACATATTATTTAAATATAAATTTAAATATCAAAATACTTAAATATTATTTTATATATATATATTATTTTAAATATTATTTTATATATATATATATAGAGAGAGAGAGAGAGAGAGCAAACTTCAAAGGTTTTAAGAGCTAAATTTTCTGAATTTGGGTTAAGAAAAGCTTTATATAAATGTTATCTTCTTTATAATTAGTTTGAGAATTGGTCAAAGGTTTAAACTAATTGATGATTTGAAAAGTATTCTAAGTATAAATGAAAATGGAATGTTGAGATTAGCAAAATGGTCAAGATGGATTAATTCTTCTTTTACAAAGAAGTCAGCAATCTCAAAAAGATGTCAACTTCAAGAAAATTCATATATGGCCCTCAAATTTTAGTTTAAAAAAAAAATTATTGAATTTCTTGATTTTTATTTGACATTTCATCCCTTGCATGGTTCAGATTAAACTTAAAAAGAAAACACACACACACCCAATGATGTGATATACAGACATGCAACGATGTGCAAAAATTTATTAGCTAAACTCTTAATTTACTTAATTTACTCAACGATCTGCCTCCAAAAATTATTGTTTAGTTATAGAAGTTTAAGCATACATACACTCAATGGGTAAGTTAGAAACAAATGGTGATGTTTAGTTTAACTATTGTGCAGATAGTTAGTTGCGGATAGTAATTAATAATTGAAGATATGATAATTTGGTAAAATTTTATTAATTTTTATTGTTGAATTTTTTTACAAAAAATATAAATCTTTTATTTATATTGATAAAATACATTTTGATTTGAAAATAAAAATATAAGATTATAAATCAAAAAATATCAAAACAAGAAATTGGCTTGAATTCATAATCATTAATTATGTTGGTAGAATATTAAAACTGATAACTCGACGAGAAACATAGTCAGCTTAGTATTTTTTTTTTTTTTTGCCACAAATCAACTTTCATGTGTTTTTTTTTTTTTTGAAGGAAACTTTCATGTATTTAAATAAATCTTATCGCTTGAATATCAACAATAAATTCAAAATAAAAAATTTTATCTTTAAAACTTTCAAAAATTTAAAAGAACGTAATATTTTTTATGAAAAAAAATTTCTAAATCTGGTAAAAAAATAACAAAACTCATAAGCAAAATGAAAACTAATGAAAATAAAATTATATTCATATATAGAAAGACACATAAATTGACAGATATAGAAAGTTCTGCGTTTATTGGATGTAAAAATTAAATTAAATAAACTAAGTATCATTATTTTATATAATTTCATGTGTATTGAACATTTGAGTTTATATAATATTGACATGCACCATACAGTGCTATCATTAATCACTTATTAAATTTATCCTTTTAAATCAGTTAAAAGCAAATACCACTTACTCTTACGTGAAAGAATAAAAATATTTTTTACTTTTTATATGATTACTTGTGATTTGATTCAACATTTTAATTTAAGCCAATAAAATAGATAAAAAAAATTAATTTATTAATTATAAATTGACTAATACTAATCTTATTTTCAAAAATTAATTTATTCAAACGTCATACACGGATGTGATCTGATTAATCTTTCCAAGTTATGAAAAGTGAGAGATCTCAAATTTAAATTTCTTAAACTACAAATCTTTATCACTAATTCAGTAAAAAATGTTAAAGAAAAAATCTATTATATGTTGTGTAATTTAATATATTTCTATGAGTATATCTCCTTCCTAGTATAAAAAAAATATATAATAACCAAATTTATTAATTATAAATTGCCACCAATTAAATTATTGAAAATTAATTCATTGGAATATTATTCACATTTAAAAATTTTAATTAATTAAAATAAATATTCTATCATTGAAGTACTAACAGAATAAAAATTAGATATGAATAGAATGGACATTGACAGGGCAATGACTCCCGACCTACTAGCAGGATACATCAAATAAATCGTGGGGGAAATCTTTGATTAATATCTGGAAGTGGCTAGTGGCGCTTACAGCTGTATTTGTAACTTTGCTTTGGATAGTTGCACAAGTTAGATATGGCTGAGCTGTGCTCATTCTCCTCTAAATTCTTTTATATATATATATAATCTTCTTTTCTTTTTTGCATAAAAACATAACATCAGTTTTAAATTCAAATTAAATTTATTTGCACACCTCATCAAATCTGCTTAATTGTTGATTTCACTAATAATTAATATACACAGTAGGTGAAAAGAGCCACTAATTTAAAAGAATAAACTCCTTTAATTTAAACATCATTTATTGATTTTTTTTTTTTTATATTTCGATCTTAATTTTTACTATTTTTAAGTAAAAAAATTAATTAACATTTGAGTAGAAAACAAATTTCAATTTTTTAAAAACAATACTTTCATATATAAAATTTATTAAGGAAAAGACTATTTTCTTTTTCTGTAAATTTGCTATATTATAATTGATTTGTGCAAAAAAAAAAATATAAAAATTTATTATATTAAAAGAAAAAACTAAATTTTAAAGTTATACTGCATGTGCAATGTGTGATGTACTCACATGAATAGGCTAACATAGAATAGACTTGGATTTCGACTTTTCATATAGTAATGTTAGGATATAAAAATTAGTATGTCTTTTCAAAATTATTATGATTTAATGTGTATATATCTTTTCTCGAACTTTGTGTGTTTATATATATATATATATATATATATATAAACTTATAATTAATTAACAGCGAGCTAAACAATATAAATTTAATATCTCTATTTTTTTCATCATATAATAGTAGTGAAATTATGTTTTTTCTCTTTTTCATTGCAACAAGATTTTTCTTTTCTTGAGTTATTCTTTAATTTATTCTAATAAAAAAATTAAATTTAAGACTTTTTTAGTAAAAATTTAGACTTTTTATTAATAATAATTTTTTTTTTTGAGTACGAGAGAATATCAAATCTAAATCTATTACTCAAGTTATATATATAGTTATCATTAGATTATACCTTAATATGATAATAATCTATCATTTATACTTTTCAAGATGTTGAAATTCCTAGCATTGAAGATAAATAAAATTTTATTATAATATGCAAAAATTAAAAATAAATAAAATTTTATTATGATACGTGAAAATTAAATGATAATGTCATGTCATTCAACAATAAAAGAAATGTTTATCTCTTTACAGTGGTAAGGACCAAATTTAATGTTGATATCAAATATATATATATTAGTATAATATTACCTCAAAATCCAATAAGATTGAAGAAGATATTCCATTGTTAAAAAATGAAAGAGATCGATGGAGAAATTGGTGAATGAAAGAAACAGCCACTTCATTCGTAAAATTTGAATAGTCGATTCATGTAAAGAATTGAGGAACATTCAAACTAGGCCTGCATGCGCATGCTCAGAATGTTGCCACATGTACATTCCACAGCTAATGCTTTTTTCTTTAATACCGCAAATTTTTAGAAAATAGAATTTTTCATTATTAGAAACATTCAAAGTCTAAATTATTACTCCCTCCATTCTAAAAAAAATAGTCATTAAAAAATTTAATTTTATTCATAAATAAGTGGCTATTCAATAACCCAATAAAAAAATAGTAAAATGGCTAATTTGCTCTTCCATTTTCTAAATATGAGAGATATTTTTCTAATTTATACTGTAATTAATATGAGTCTTTTTGATAATTTATAATAAAGTTATTACTATCTTAAAATAGTGATTTTTTTCTTAATGATCACTTTTTTTAAAATGGAAGAAGTAATTTAATAGCACAATATATATATATATATATATATATATATATATATATATATATATATATATATATAAGATATTTTCTTAATTTATACTGTAATTAATAGGAATCTTTTTGATAATTTATAATAAAGTTATTATTATTTTAAAATAGTGATTTTTTCTTAATAACCACTTTTTTTAAAATGGAGAAAGCAATTTAATGGCACAGTATATATATATATATATATATATATATATATATATATATATATATATATATATATAACGTCTAAGAAGTGCATATAAATGACATCTTAGCTTAGTGTCTTAGCCTTTACGAATAGATGCTAACATTAGAATTTCACCGGATAAAATTATTACTAGAAAATAAAGGAGCATATATATTATTTTTATCAAAATTAATACTTCTTCTATTTTAAAAAGATTGTCTATTACTTTTTTTTAAAATATCTCAAAATATTTATTCATTCTAAAAAAAATTATAGATATTTATTCATTTTATTCTTATTAATTGAAAAGTATATATTTTTAAAATTAATGATAAAAGTAATAATAAATAAATATATGTAATGATATAAATAAAAAAATATAATAAAATTTATAAATTAATAATATTTTATTAAATTATATAAAAAAATTAAAGCGACGATTTTTTTAAAATGGATAGAACATATTGTTTATTGTGTCAATAAAAAATATTTCATTATACGATATTTATGTGCGTCACTTCTCGTTCTTGGTATCTCAGGATTTCAGTTCGTGCTAAAATATTCTGAACATCTTTATTGACCACTGAGCTTCTCTTTATTGACCAAGGCACAATGATTTCAGAGAATTGGTAAACTTAATATCACTGATTACCTCGTAAAACCTTTATGTGCCCAAATCAAATCTCTTAAAGCTTCATGTTCAGCTAAGCGCAGATTTATGTTCAAGATCAATTCTCTCTTCTAATACTATCAATTTTATTTTTAATTTTTAATATATCAAAAATTTTCATAAGTAAAAAACTATATTAAAATTTGAACTTTTAACCTCCTATATTGTGAAATAAATATTTGATTATTAAACTACTAGTTTAATATACTCTTGTTTGGGAGCCAGGTTATGAATATCAATTTGTGAAAAAAAAAATATAGATAGAATGAACTGAACTTTTGGAAAATTTAAGGTCCTGTTTATTTACAGAAAATATTTTCTATTTTTATTTTTCAATTTTCTTTTCATTATTCCAATTTTCTAACTTTTCCTTTTCCAAATTGGAACTTAAAAACATAATGATTTCTAATTTTACTTATATTTTATATTTTTCATGTCTATTTTGTAATATATTTTATTAGGTTTTTCATCAAATAACCTTTATTTTAATAAATTAAAAATACTAATTATTATATGTGAATGTATTGACAATCTTATAACATTATCACTTAAGTATTTTTTTTATTTGAATATACATTTTAAATATACAATCTAAAATAATATGAAAAGTATTTAAAATTATTTAGTAATATTTTAAAATTATGAAAAAATTTACATATAAAAAATTATTAAAAAAATGAAAGATAATAGTAATTAGTTAATTATTAGATTTAATATATATATATATATATATATATATATATATATATATATATATATATATATATATATATATATATATAATCAGGGTAAAACAATTATTCGCATATTTATATCTAAAAAAAATAATAGATATATAAAAAAAAATAAAAGCAATAATTAAAGGAAAAAAAAAAAAAAGAAGTGATATTGTTGGGATTAGAAAAATTGTGAAATTCATCTCTATTTTTTTATTTGTGAAATTTTTATAATTAAACAATAAATTCTATTTTTTAGTTTTCTAAAAATTATTTTTCAGAAAAAACCTCTAATTTGCCAAATTAAACAAACCCTAAAATTTTTCAAATTTAATTTTTAGAATCAACAAAAGAATTAATTTTAAATGTATGAATCCAAGTGGAAAATATAATTTCAAATTCATTTAATTTTAAATTAATTTCAATTGATATTTATATTTATATTGGTTCAAAAATACCCATAATTATTTAGATAAAAAATAAATTAAAGTAGCCAGCGGAGCAAAGGCGGAGAGGATTCATCCGGCGGGCGCATGCATGAAAAGTGAAAATTGGTGTTGCCTTCTCTTGTTCTGTTGCTTTGGGCCCACATTGTGTTGTCTCATGTCAAGACATTCATTGATCACAGATGTTAAGGTTCTATTTGTTTTTTTGTTACCCATTCTAATAATGTAAGCGACTGCATCATCCTAATAAATGATAAGACAGATTGGCACCACTCTTTTTTTTTTTTTTTTTTTTTTTTTAATAACTTGTGAAAACAACAGTTCAGTGATTTTTTTAGAGAGAATTATTAATTGAGCTTCAAGAGGGTTTTGTGATATCAAAATTTTGTGCACAATATTATCAAGGTATTATTGTAATGTTTGATATCAAAATACGAATTTTGTAAAATTTTAAAAGAATATGCATTTTACAGCATCTCTAATACACTTTTTATACATGTCAAACTCTTTATTATAAATAATTATCCTAAAAAATAAATTTCTAATAAATTCTTTATCTTTAAAAAAAAAAAAAGAGTTTATTTGTCTATTCAGATATAAAGAGATAAATATCACTTTATATTTCAATTTTAATTAATGCAATATAAATTTTTATACACTTTATTTAAGATGATTTTAGTATTATTTTTTCTATTGAATAAACTTAAAAAAATTAAAAATTAAAATAATTAATACTTATAAAATAAAATAAAATAAAAAGTAAAATATAGAGAGTCTATTGTGTTTAAATAAAATTTTTTACTTTTTATCAATTAAATACTTACTATTAAATAAAATACACTCTTTAAAATAAAAAGTACTATTAAAAATGTTCTTCTAATGTACATTAATTACTTAAAAAGTTAGTATAAACTAAATTAATTTAAAAACAGAGACAACGTAAGGAGTTGAAATGGAATATAATAGGAAACTTTTTGGAATATAATTGATCCTTGAATTTATACCTTTGCAATAGTGAAATATAACAAGTTCGTTCCACTTCAAATAAGATGGGAAGCCTCTAGTTGAAAAAATCCTTTTGGCTACTTTTAGACTTATTGTAGGTTTAAGCTATCTCCAAAGCATCTATTTATACCTTCCAACCCAACCTTTAGTTATCCATGTCCATTTAGCTTCCTGTATTTGTTGGTCCCCAAGCATAACATGATTTCTTTTTACAATTTTATACATTGCAAAATTCCTTTTTTTTTTTTTTCTAAGATAATTCAATCATAATCATCATCACTTAATTTATCCATATATTTTAGGCCAATTTTATAGCATACTTAATACATAAATGCACATTAGTACATAGATGCACATACTAAATGACTTATTATTCGTGGTTAACCACAGGTAAATTTGAATTTATTGTACAAGTTGCTGAGAGTATATCCCACTAACATGTGACTTATTGATTAAAAGTCCGTTTGAAATTGAGTTTTCCAAAAGTACTTTTAATAAAATTTTTTATATTTTTTTCAAAACTGTTTTTAAGTAGAAACAGGTAAATTAATATTTTTTTCAAAATTATGTTTGAAAAAGCAATTTATAAAAAAAAATCAATCAATTAAATCAAAAAAATTCTAAAAATCTTTTTTTAATCTCTTAACAACGATTCTAAACACACCCTAAATGTAATGGGCTCAAATCGCTTTTCTAATACCTTACCAAGAAGCATATTTATTAATTATATTAATTATTTTATAAATTATTTTAAATAATATATTAAATATTAAAAAAAATGTATGTTTAGTGGTTAGTTAGATGGAATTTGATTTTTAATAATTATTTTTAATTAATATTATATTTATTATTTTATTATTTTATTAATTAATTCAAATAATTTATTTAATTTAAAAAAAATGTATTGTACATGATCAGAGGCTTGGCTGTATGAAACTCACAAAATACAGTGAGCTTATTAACAAGGAGCTTTCCAAGTATGAGTTAGATACCATAGAAGTTTTTGGCCCCAACTTAAGACTATTACATAGTTTGCTTGTAAATGCTTGTGGATTGTATTGATAAACGGATGTTAGTTCAAGAAATTATTATAAGCATAATGCTTAATTTTAAGAATATATTGCCTCTGTGTTTATTTATTTATATAATTATTATTTTATTAATTATTTGAAAATTTTTATTAAATATTTTTTATATTTGTTCATTAATTTTTTTTTTACAAAATCCATTAATTAAAAATGCATTTCAATCAACTAAATATTGCCTCTGCATTTTTTTTATGTTTGTTATTTTTTATACTTTAATTTTTTTTCCTGTAAAAAAAATGCATTTCAATCAATTAAATAATTTAGTAATTGATAATGAATAATTAATTATTTAAATAGAAGTTAGTTAATTGATAACGTTTTAATATTATTATAATATTTTTTTTCCGAATCATTAATTTTTTATAGAATTTTAACAATTTATTTATAAAATTATCTTAATAAAATATAAATTTTAAATTTAATAAAAGCATATATTATTCAAATTAATAAATTTTAAGTATAAATTACTAAAATTATATCATTCTAAAAGGTCAATTTAAAATTGAAAATTTGAACCAAAATTGTTTATATATCAAATAAATTTTAAGATTAATTCTTTCAAATTATACTATGTAAGACTAATAATTTACACCATATATTAAAATTTTAAATCATCAATTTATCTTTCTAATATAAATTATCTTTCAAGTAAATTTGCCCGACTTATTTCTTTCCACTATTCTCGTAAGCAAGTCAAATGTAATAATGAAAATTATATTCGCATATCACACTTTTAACCATTTCCTCCACGAATTTCCATTCTAGTTTTTTTTTTTTTTTTTTTTTTGGACAATATAAAATATTGCATATTCTAAATTTTTTAAATTATAAATAACTAACATAAATTTACAGTATATAAAATTAAACTATTTATATTAGGAACCTATTCTAAATGAAATTTAAGGACAAATTGAAATTATTAAGTATTTGCTATAAATTCATGAAAAATTCTTAAATTTAAATCTAAAACTATATTTTTCTAATGATAATGATATATAAAATAAAAATTGAATGTATAATTAATTATTAATGATTCTTCTTAATAAAAGAAAAATTCACCGTGATATTTACTATTGCTACTCTCTTTTTATTGTTTTTTGTTAGTGGTTTTGGTAAACCAATGTTAGTTTATTTTTTTAATTTTTTAAAATTGTAATTTATATTTAGTAAAGTAGTTGTGAATACTAAATATATACTTAATTTAGTTTATCTTTTTAATTTTTTCAAATTTTCAAATTGTATATATTAAACTAGCTACATATACCAAATACATAGTTAACAATACCAAATTTGGATCCATGTATATCAAATAAAGCCTTAATTTCATATACATTAAGTATGTGTTTGGTATCTATAATTATTTTAATATATACAAATTGTAAATTTAAAAAATTAAAAAGATAAAATAATAATAAATAGTATATGTGTACGAAAACATAGTATACATTATATATATATATTTGGTATTTCTATCTCAAAGTTAATTAAAAGTCATTTGATTGTATTGAAAAAGATATTTTTATGATTTTTTTTGTACTAAATTCTCTAATTTTACATATACCAAGAACAAATGCACTGTTATATTTTTACCATTAAAAAGTCTTAATTTTTAATTATAGTCAAAAATCATCTTTTTCTACGAAAAAGTTGATTTTTTTAATTAATTTTTTCTTTATTTGTGAGAACTTATATAATTCTTAACAATCAATTCTCTATCTTTTTATTAGTCGCTGAAAAGTCATCTATTTATATTATGAAAGATAACTTTTCTTATATAATCAATTTTTCATTGTAAAAATTTACCTTTTTATAATTAATTTTTTTATTTTAATTATGGTTAAAAGTCATTTTTTCTTATAAAAAGTTGACTTTTTCAATTTTTTTTTTCTCATGACTACTTCTTTATAATTAATTATCTATCTTTTTACTAATTGCTCAAAAGCCATCTATTTATATTTTAAAAAGATGGCTTTTTTTTATCTAATCAAAATTTTTTTCATTGTGAATACTTTTTTTTATATCTTTATTTTAATTGTGGTTAAAAAAAGTCATTTTTTCTATTAAAATGTCAATTTTTTTTCAATTAATTTTTTTCTTTACTTGTGACTACTTATTTATAATCAATTCTCTATCTTTTTAGTTGCTTAAAGTTCATCTATTTATATTATAAATGATGATTTTTTTTATATAATCAATTTTTTTTCACTGTGAATACTTATTATTTTATAATCAATTTTTTATTTTAATTATGGTCAAAAGTCATTTTTTTAATTAAAAAGTTGACTTTTTTCAATTATTTTTTTTAATTGTAACAACTTATAGTTTTTTATAATGTTCTACTTACATCTTCACACTATTCACGTAAGTAGGCCAAATGTAATAATGAAAATTACATTCACATATCACACTTCAAGTCATTTCCTCCATGAATTTCCATTCTAGTTTCTTTTTTTGGTCAATATAGATTATTGCATATTCTAAATTTCTTAAATTATAAATAACTAATACAAATTTACAGCAGATAAAACTAAACTATTTATATAGAGAATCTATTCTAAATGAAATTTAAGGACAAATTGAAATTAGTAACTATTACTATAAATTCATGAAAAATTCTCAATTTTAAATCTAAAATTATATTTTACTAATAGTAATGGTATAAAAAAAATCAATATTAAATATGCAATTAATCATTAATAATTCTTGTTAAAAGAAAAATTCATCGCGATATCTACTAATGCTACTCTCTTTCTAGTTTTTTTGCTAATGGTTTTGGTATACCATTTAATCTTAGTTTATCTTTTTAATTTTTTAAAGCTGTAATATATATATTGTAAAGTAGTTACAGATACCAAACATATATTTAAAGTATATCATTTATTATAAGTTTATCTTTTTAATTTTTTCAAATTTTTGCAATATATATATATATTAAAATAATTGCAAATACCAAATATATACTTAATATATACTAAATTTTGGTATATGTATAGCATTTTCTATTAGTTTATCTTTTTTATCTTTTCAAATTTGCAATATGTATATATTAAATATTTATAGATACCAAACGTATACCAAATTTTGGTACACATGTACCATTTACTATTAATTTATCTTTTTTATTTTTGAATTTACAATATGTATATATTAAAATAGTTACAGATACCAAACATATGCTTAACGTATACTAAATCTTAGTATATCTATACCAAGGAAAAACTTATTTTGGTATATAATAAGTATATGTTCGACATCTATAACCAATTTAATATATACTAATATGCAAATTTTAAATAACAATTTTGTCTTCAAAATTCTAAAATATAAGTGGTTATAACTTGAGCTATTGTCTAAAAATAAATTATTATTAAATAATGTGTGTGAGTGTATTTTAAATGAATATTACTTAATAACAAGTACTTTAAGAATATTTTATTATTAAAAATCTCATGAACTAAAAATTTAAATTTTAAACATTAGTTTCTAAAATATCAATTATAAAAAAAATATTAAAGCTGTTGTTGTAATTTATTTTTATTTTTTAAATTATTTTGGGTGAATTAATGTTATCATGGGTGAGAGTCAATATTGTCTCTTTGTATGCTCTTTTGACTTAGTTACCTTATTCTTCGCTATTTATTTTTAAAATCTTATTGTTATAAGAAAAATAGTTATTTAATTCCATTTGTTCTATTATTTTAAAATTTTCATATTTATAGAATTTTGGATAATTTAATTTGTTCTGTTATATTTTTATATTTAAAGTTTTTATTTTATTACAATGTTGGATTGTTATGATTTTGAAAACATTATTTATTAAATTATATTTTTATAATTAAATTTACAAATCATATATAAATTTAAAATAATAAAAATATTTTCTGAAAATAGTTATTTGAATTTGATTTACTATAATATTTTTAATTAAGAAAATTTTGAAATTCAAAAGAAAGTCATTTTTTTATAAATTTTATGGACATTTATGCAAAGTGGCATTATAGAAGGCGTTTTTTATTTTTATAGTAATTAGTGATCAAATTTAATTAATTTTAAATAAAATGATTAAATAATAATATTTTTAATTTTTATGAATTAATAATAGTACTATATTTTTTAGAAAGGTGAAATTAATTACTGTATGAAGACAAAAATCAAGGAACAAAATATGTTGAAGAGATGATGAAAATGAGTAAATTGTAAACCCATAAAAATTAATTAAGTAGGACCATTTATGATGGGTACTTCATTTTGTTCTCACATGGATGTGTATGATTGAGTAATTAATTATAATTAATAAAGGAAGAAGGAATTTTTTCTTCATTCCAATATGCATTCACATGGAAGACAGTCATGGCAGGACAAATTAATTAATTATTTTACTTTTCACATCACTATCAAATCGCAATAATGGTACTTAATTCTCCATTTAATTTTCCTTTTTTTTTTATTTTTCCTTTTTAATTAATAAATTAATTGCAAGAATTTTTTTTTATTTTTTTTTTAAATAATTTTATTTGGAAGTTGAATGTAAAAGATAAAATATTCTACTTTTTGATATATATGTTTTATATTTATGAAAAATGTTTTCATATTTTTAACTTTAAATTAAGATATGTTTTCCAAAAAAAAAATTTAAATTAAGATATATTCTTATTAATATGAATATAAAATTTTTATTTTTTGAAAAAAAAATAAAAAGATAAAATTAAGAAATTGAAATCTTGTCAATTATTTTTATTTTAATTATGTAAAATTTTTTGAATTTAAATAATGAGAGAGTTATTTATAATTAGTCTCCTTGCTTTTAAAATTAGGAAAATGACTCTCAAATATTCCTTCTTTTATAATGGAATCTTGCTTTTTCTTGTTTGTACTATACAAGTATAGGGTGTCCCTTCTTTCTGCTGGATTCTTAACCTGCCTTGATGGAGATTCAATATACCAAATACATAAATAATTTGTATTTATATTTTTTTAATTAATAATTATACACTAATACTTTTGTTTACATTTTAATATAGTTAAAATTAAAAAATATTACTGATTAAAAAAGAAAATAAGTTGAAAGAACAATATATTCTTATACAAATAAATACAAAAAAATTTTCTCTTAATTATTAAGACAAGTGTTGATAAGAAACGACAATAAAAATTATAATAACATTGTTAGTCCTCACTTTTTATCTCTTATTTTGTTTGATCGAACAAAAATTTGAACTTTCTTTTTGTCGTATTAATTTCATGGAAAGGATTAAAGGTAGAGTATGAATCATAAAATATGTTTTTCATTACTAGTTTTATAGTCATTTCTAAGAAGAAAATTAAAGAGGAGAAAACATAAATTAAAAAAAAAAGAAAAAAAAAAAAAGAGAACAAGCACAATAAAAAGTAAAAGAAGTTTCTTTTCCAAAAGAAAAATAATGGGTTAGGGTGCTTCAATTTCAAGTTCCATTGTAGACAAAAGTCCTAATAAAGAATGAGTGGATCCTTAGACTAACATAGAATTAACCAAAAGACAGACAAAAAGCTAGTATTTCTTTTTTGTAATTATAAAATATTTTTGTTTTTCAAACCTTTAAAATTAATGAGGTATAAATCTGAATTCAAAAATACATCATGTTATATTTTCTCAATTTTAAAATATTTATTATTTAAAATTTTGATAAAAAATTATTAAATTATCATAATTTTAAGGCAAATAGACTAAGATAATTTTTTTTATTTTGATATAAAGAAACAAAAATAGTTAATACAAATATTTAGTGGAGAAATAAAATTATATTATAAAACCTAGATCGAGCTGACCGGTCAAGCCAAAAAACCCAGAAATCAAACTACTGGCTGATTCGGTTGGAATGATTTACTCCGGTTTAATTTTTTATGGTATTTGAAAATTAAAAACTTAAATAGTAAATGGAGAAAATCAAAGACAAGACCTCCAATAATCCTTACAATGCATTTTTCACTACACCAAGTAATGCTTTTGTAACTTTCTTCTCAAATTATATATTTTGTTATGATAAAATAAATTTAATTATGAATTTCCATCTAATTTGATAAATTATATTTATTATTTTTTTTAAAAAATAACATCTATTAAATTTAATATACCTCAAAACTAATAAATTAATAACATAAAAAAAATTATATATATTACTAAACAATATAATTCTTATTAATATGAACGTTATTAACATTTATTTTTTAGATTTTAATAATAGATACCTTTAAAATCTAAAAAATAAATATTTAAAAAAATTTTAATATAATAAATATTTTAAAATAAAGAAAATATTTATCATTGTTATTAAATATTTTTGTCCATGACACGTTTTCTATATTATTATTATATATTTTGGTATTGTGATGGATATGGTAGAGCTAGTCGTAATCAAATCAAGCGATGGGTGAGGTATTATTTGATATTCCAATATCTATTATTTAAATGGATCACTCACTAACTCTATTTTTTGTCTTTTCTTTTATAAATATCTTACTTTAAAAAAAAAAAAAAAAAAAAAAAAACAAGAAAACTTTTTTTCCGTAACGGATCTTTGGGATCAGGAGATATATACCATTTTGATGACCTATATTTTTCTAGGTGTTATGAAGACAAAGATACACTTGCATTATTTTATTATTTCATGCAATAGTTTGCTTTTCACTTAAAAAATAATAATTTTTTTTTATCTAATCAATAGAGAATTTTCAGATAAGTTTAATTGAAATTAAATTTCATTTTCAATTGAGTTAACGGATTAAATCTTCCCTGTACTCAGTGTATATAATAATTTAATAAAATAAAAATATATGAAATAAATTAAAAAAGATATTTGTATATTTTTATTAGGTAAAAAATAAATGAAAGAATTATATTAATTCGAGTATTCCATCATTCGATAATTTAATATACGAAATAAATTTATAAATTTAGAGTGCGTTTAATATGTTAAAATGAGATACAATATAATATAATCAAATAAATTTTTAATATAAATTTATATTAAAAAATTATTATATTATATTATATTATATTATATTACGATATACTAAATATACTTTTAATGCCGAGAAGAATTTTCGAAATTAAAGAGCACACTTTCTCATTCCATTCATATTTATACATTTAAGAAATCATGTGCTGAATGGTGGAATTGCAGCCCCTAGAAATTATTATGACAACTTATAAAAGCCTTCCTTAAAGGCTAAAATATATCATGGAAGTTGAGGAATTGCATGGTATTGGCCCCATCATCTACCATTCTTATAAGCAACTTCCTGTCAACTGTATTTCTAATTTTTCTGTTTTTGGAAGTAGGTAGAAACTATCACATTATAAAATTATATTAATATAATTGGATTATAATAATTAATTAAATAAATAGGTTTATTCTTGTCACGCAAATAATAAAATTGAATAGAATAAAAAAAATAACACAAAAATTTACGTAATTCGGTCAATGTGACCTATGTTCATAAGTAATGAGATAAAATTCTTATTTTTGTGTGAATTATTTTAAAAGTACAATTTATAATTTTAACTCTGGCCTGGTCTTATCATCCCTTACCTTTTGTCACCACCATAGACCTCAGGCTGGGTCACAAAACTGAATCATCACAAAAAAAAAATTCAAGTAATTTACAATTCTATATTTTATTGATTGATATTAATTTAAATTTTCAAGTAAAACCACAAAGAAATTTATTTTCTCCTAATTAAATATCTTATTCCAAATATGCCTAAGTTATATTTGATTAAATTGGAGATATGAATGTAGTACTATAACACTACTTAACATATAAATACTATAAAATTATTTTAAAAAAAATCTAATGTAGTTTACATTATTTATTCTATATTATCATTTATACTTATTGTTAATATTTGTTTTTTAAAACATTATGCAAGGAGATTCAAATTCAAATCTTCTATATATATATATATATATATATATATATATATATATATATATATAAAAGCTTACAAATATCACACTATTGATTATTTATGGATTTTTTTTTTCCAAACAATAAAGAAATTTATTCGATGACTGGAAGCATACATATAAGAACTCCATGGATGCCCTCTTCTATTCAGCCTGACAACAAAACCTCAAATACCAAAAGCTATGCAAAAGCTGAGGCCATGGGTTAGGCCCCAGATTCGACACGTTCTTATGTTGGATTGTATTTGTGTTGTCATTTGATAATTGAAAATTTTATCACCTTTGGCATCGTGTGTTTCTATAACATAAGATATTATTTGGTATAGGGTAAGTAAATTATGAAAATATAATTTTCTGAAAAGTAGAAAATTTTAGTTTGTTTGTTAGCCATTATTGAAAAAAGTTTTCAGGAAATAAAATGTTTACTTTCTGAATTTGGAGAAAATACATTTTCGTAGTGGGATTTAAGGAAGTTGAAATAGATATAAATTGACATATCTACCCTTTATTAAATAAGATTGAATAAATGAAATAAAATATTATTTTTTCAATTATTAAGTCAAACAAAAAAAATCTATTTCTTATAAAGTATACCAATCGACACCTAAGTATATACCGAGTTTTCACGCTCTTAATAAATAATTGTGGATAATTTTTTTTTTTAAATTGTCTACTTGAAATTACATTTATATCTATTTTTTTCAAATAAAAAGGCACTCATAAATCATATGCAAAATTTATCCCATGTTTATATTACATTTAGATTGACCAATTCTATATACAGCGTAGGCAAATATTTATCGTACATTGTTATTGTAAGAAAAAAAGAAAAGAAGAGAAAAGCCCAGACCCAAATATGTAAATGTGTTCATGCATACAAGAAAAGCCCAGCCCAAAATACACTAATAAATGGGGTTGTTCGTACTGCTTTTTTCTTGAGAATTTTATGTCAAGTGGTAAACGGAACAAGTCCAATAAACGGAGCAGTGTTCTTCCAGGTAATGCAATCTGACATAGAATAGGACGCTCTAGCCAATTCATGAGCTGTTCTATTCGCAGACCGCTTGACAAAACGAATAGCCACAAATGCTATTTCTGACATAAGCTTCTTGCAATCTTGGACAATCATTCCTAGAGTTGAATTGTAGATCTCTGCACTTCTGATAGCTTGGACCACAACTAACGCATCTGATTCTAAGATCACCTAAGGCCATCCTTTACTCTTAATCCAACTAAGGGCTTCTCTAATGCTATAAGCTTATGCAATTGCTGGATCGTTGTAAGCTTTGATACACTGAGCTCGAGCTGCAATGAAAACACCATATTGATCTCTAACAACACACGCAATCCCCTAATAATACTAGTTGTTAGTTGAACTTTTCAATTACGGTACTGGTATATACCATTTTTTTTTTTACGAGCTTAACACTACATTCCAATAAAAAATCTTAAAACATTGAGTTTATGGATCTTTTTCATATCTATTCACTTTTTAATCTCATCTATTTTCAATGCGGAATTCCCCACACTTGGAATCTTAACAGTAACCATTAAAAAATAACAATAATTTCTTGTATTTTCCATTAACTGAGATCAATGAGTGAAGGAAAACTTGTTTTGTGTTTTCCTTCAAAGAACACCATTATAATAAAAAATCAGAAATTGAATCGAAAAAAAATAATTTCCTCAAATAAAATGCATACAAGTTCTCCTAATTAAATCATTAATTCCAAATTAAGAGTGGCAGGAGATTGCTGTTTTTATTTGCATTCAGCAACAACCAACAATGATTTTTCATCGGATGCGCATGGATCGCCACCAAAATATCGACTCCATACAGGAATTGAACACCTTGTTTGCCCGAGACATGCCTGGAAATTTTGTATATAGCACAAGTTAGCAAGTAATTAAATACTAATCCTTATTTGGCATAAATCAATTTTAAAATACAAAATTCATTTATCAATTTAATAATATTAGTTTCTCATGATTTAATATTTGATGTCAAAATTAATAATTAAATAACTAACAATAAATTGATACTGATAATAATTTGCTGATAATGTTACATGCCATATATATTAACATCACATTAACGGTGCTAACAAAAATTTACAATAATGTTATATCAACTAGTTTTGGTTATGAAGGTTTTATTTATCGAGAGATTCAATATACTAAATTTTTATTAGTTAGATTATGTTATACCATTTACTATTATTATATCTTTTTATTAGGCTAAAATGTAGAAATGTCAAGAGTTTACATAATAATGAGAGTGTTAACATCAAAAGTTAGCTATTGAAATTGGAAAACTCAATTATTTATAAATTCACTCAAAATCTTATATTTAATCAACGTAATATCTATCTCTATATCAAATTTTTATTAGTTAGATTATGTTATACCATTTATTATTATTATATCTTTTTATTATGCTAAAATGTAGAAATGTCAAGAGTTTACATAATAATGAGAGTGTTAACATCAAAAGTTAGCTATTGAGATTGGAAAACTCAATTATTTATAAATTCACTCAAAATCTTATATTTAATCAACGTAATATCTATCTCTATATCAAATTTTTCTTTTAACTCTTTTTCATTTTTAACATAAATTAAAAAAAATCCTAAAAATTCATATTTTTTAAAAGCAATTATGACATATTCTAAATTGTTTTGATATAGCATTAAACATGATTTTATTTCAAAAAATAATTTTTTTTTTTTTTTCTAAAAACAGTTTTAGTTCTGTAATGTCAAAAAGAACTAATGCATGGGTGCAAGTGAAAGAAGTTGAACATTACCTTTTCAACAATGGCTTTGGAAGCATATGAGTGACACTTTCCAACAGAGAAAGTAGAAGTGCAATTACCAAGTGGGGTTCCATAGCTTGCAAATGAAATATTAGAAATTTTGCTATTTGAAGGACAAGTTAACCGAACTTTTGGTCTTCTACTTCTCTGTTTTATGTTCAAATTTATTTCTTTTAACCTTTGGTAATGTCCTGCCCATGAAGATACAGGAGGAAGATGAGAAACAGTCACATGGCAGCAAATTTGGGTGATTGAGACAGTGTCTACAGATATTTGAAGTGGGTTCCCACCCACTTCTTCTATTAGAACTAATAGGTTCCCTGCTGGTTTGAGGAAATATCTTGGCACATTGTACCTATAAGAAGAAAATTTAGCTAGAACATATCAGAAGACAAAAAATCAATGCTAAAAAATTTATTATTTTTTTTTAACACTACAAGAAATACCATAATTAAAGGCTGCTAAAAATATAAAAATTATTACTATAATTAAGTTTATAGCAGAAAAAATAAGTTGTTGCATCGTACTACTAAAAAGTTGAAACTATAAGTTAGTTGTAGTAAAATTTTCTTTTCTGCCAAAAGGTTACTATTGGCATAATATTATTTTCCAAAAACTTTATGTAATTTGTAATTGTTTAACAAACAGAAAAATATTATATGCAAATGCTAATCAATAATATTTCTCTTCTATTACTCAAAAAAAAAAAAAAGCATTGAAAAGTAGTTTTTGTATATTAGTATTAAATCTTAGATAGTGTTTGATTGACCATAATGAAATATAATATAATATAATCAAATGTATTTTTAGTATAATATTTATACTAAAAATATATTTAATTACATTATATTTTATTATGGTCTACCAAACACACTTACTGTACATGTTGTTACCGTATAACATAATACTTTTTAGCATTAATTGTTTCATGTTGCCCCTTTATATTAATTTTTGGTGACAAATATTCAACTATTTATTGTACTGTTTATATGTAAGAAATTTTTAAAACAAAGAATTGCCAGTTGATCAATATAATATTTAAATCCTAACCTCCTATACTATGAACTATTACTTGAGAATGAGACTACTTATAATTTGAAACCTAACTTCCTACACTACAAATAAACAATTCATACCATATTTGTGAAGATCCATCTGGGGAGCGATATATGGGCCAATATCTACCAATGCTTTGGCCATTAACCCAAGCTTCACCCTTTCCCATGGAACCAAGGTTTAAAGCAACTGGAACATCACCTAAAGGTGCATCAAATAGTGCCTGCAGTCACATAAGAAAGCCAGTGAATATAAGGTTGGAGGTCAAACGAGGTTAGTTTTATATATAACTCATCATTTAATTACCTTATACCATGCAAGTGAATAAGGAAGTAGAGGATGAAGCTTAATTTTATGTATTTAGTTACCTTATACCATGTAAGTGAATTCTGAGGATTAGAGAACTTTCCCCATTGCACTTGGTTTGACCGTTGATCTGTGTAAATTTGTAGCTTCTCACCCAACAATCCAACCTTCATGATCAAATGATAATTTGTGAAAAAAATGTGGAACTAGCAATGCTTGGTGGAGTACTAAGAAAAATCATTAAAATTATGCACACATATATATACCTGATATCCCCATGAATAGTTGGTGAAATCCTTATTAATACCCTGTTTATCTTGAATCATCAAACTTCTTAGTCCAGCAGCCTTTCTCTCCATATATGCTCCTGAATCCTTTCAACCAAGAGTTTTATATGTTGTTAAAGAAAATAAGTTAACAGCTATTGGATTTGTATTCCAATTATTGAGTGTTTTCAAAATTTCCCATGTAAAAAAGAAAAAAAATGAAAATAAAAAGTTTTAAGAAGTATGGATTTGAATGGTACCGGCAAGCCAACCATCACACTTAGCAGGGAGACATTGTTATTTCCTCCACTCAAAGATATTGTACTCTGGAGACTGAAATGTGGAGTTTTATGACTTCCTTGAGCAGATCCTAAAGGAAATTAACAAAACAAGTTTACTAATAACTTACATATATGCTGAAATTTGAGTCATAAATAGAATAGAAACTATATATGTATATTAAGTCTTATCTATACTGTGTGCGTATATGTTCGATGTCATAATAACTCATAAAATAGAAAATGGTATTAGTATTTTTTTTCAAATTACATGTTGAATATAATAATATTTCTTTCTTTCAAATCACATTCACATGTTGATTGAATGTAAAAAACAATGTAGATAAGAATTTTCCTGTGTAGAGCGCACCTACTGCTTGACCATTGACAAATGCATGGAGAACATGACCAAGAGAGCTCACAGTGAGAACTGCTTGTGAATCAGAGGATTCTTGCTGAAACCTATAGAACAACAAGATGAAAAATTACAAAAAGAAAAAAAAATCTAAAACTACCGAAAAACAACAGTCCTTATGTTAGAAAATTAAAATTTGAAAGTGTACCAAAGAAAATCAATGATTGCTGTGGTTTTTTACCTGAAAGTGTACCAAAGATAATCAGACGCATCTTTTGTAGTACTCATTTGCTCCAACAGAGTTTCTGATTTAATGGAGGTGTCATCAAAATTAGGAATTGGTTCATGGAATTCTGCCCACGTTTCTGCTCCATCAAGTAACTTGCTTCTAACCATACTTCTTGAATTGTATTGAGTACTGACCTGTTAATTTCAACACAAATTTTTCAAGAAGTAGCTAATTCAACACAATTTTTCAAGAAATAGACTTTGAGATCTGGGGATAAATGCAAGAAAAACAGTATCTATAAAAGCATTAGTCTTTCATTCCAGTAATGGGCATCCCCAGAGGCCTTTTTTTTTTTTTGGGTCAAAGATCCGCAGAGGCTTTTTGTCCGAAGAAATGGAAGAGTTCATCCATTATAAGAGCAATCCCACTTTGGTAAATTTTGGCCAAAAAGAATAGTATATATATACTATTGTGCTGAGCCGGCGTCCTATAGAAAGTGAGCCTATTAGCTTAAAATCTCATTCAGTCTTTGTTTGTCTATTGGATCAGTTTTCAGTTCTTCTTTTCATCGCGCGAGATAGAGCAGCTTAATAGCTCATCAAAACATTAAGCTTGAGCCCATCTCTCATATTAGGGATTGGGCTTAAAATTTAGCCCAAGTTATTTTTCTTTCTCTCACCTTTATTTTCCAAGAAAAGTTATTTCTATGAGCCCAATTCCTTATTTTATTTTTTATTAATAAAACCTTGATCTTCTAATTATACAGAAAAGTAACCTTACCTTCACACTAAGACTCATTAATCACGTAGTCTTTCATTAATTAACAAAGAATAAAGGTAATTAATTAAAGAAGATTTAGACATGCCTTAGCCGTATTGAAAGCAACATTCTTGCAGTCAGGTAAGATGCTAATAGATTTCGGAGGCAAATCATATGAACCATTTTGAAATTGCACAGAAACTCCATTTGCTATGTCACTATTGACCAGAAAGGCTGCACATTCTCCAGATTGTCCATTAAACACATAGGCCTACATAACCAGTTAAACTGTAAGCGCTAATTTTAATCGAATAGCCATTTGGCATTATCTATTGGCCTAGTTAAAATCTGCTACTAGCAATAGTAATTTCCTTGCTCTTGAGTGTTCTTACTTGTTGCTGTTGGCCAAGAGAAATATTAACTTGAACTCCAGAAAGTAAAGGAGTTAAACACAGCTTAATTGCAGCATGCAGCTCCTTGAGGTGACCCCATTTAGGCTGTCTAATCAATCCTAAATTCATCATTAATTAAGTGGGTTAATTATGTATATAACTGGTAACTTATTAAGAAACTAATTATGAGAAAAGGCACAAAAATTAAATACATATATATAAAAAAAAAAAAATTAGCATACCATACTCATCCAGAGGTGCTTGGTCATAATAACTTGCAGGTATAAATTCAGAAGCTGTTCTTCCAAAATTGGTTCCACCATGATACTGGAACATCATTCATTTACACCAATGACTTATATGTGTATAGTGATTAAAAAAAAATAAAAAAATTGGTCTGATAGACTGATACCATGTAATAGTTAACAAAGCTTCCATTCTTTGCACTGATGAATAGAGCAACCTGAAATGCAATGTCCTCTGCAGATCTTGTGTGTATATTCTCTCCATTTATTACATAGCTGTAAGAAAAAGCAATGGTATTAGTTTACATGTATATATATATATTTTTAATACACAATTTCAATTACTACTTTAAAAAGGATATTTATATTACTAAAATTAAAATTTATTAGTAATTTATATATGCCTTTATATTGTGCATGTCATTCTTGCAAGTGAATGACATTCAATTACCGAGTTGTCCAGTTCTCTGTCCAAATTGCAGGCTTATTCGGGGAATTAGGCCCTACAAATGTCTCACCACATCTCAATCCGTTGCATGAGTTGATCTGAAAAATCATGCAGTTAAACTTGAATTCAAAAAGGCGAATCCATGTTACCTTAAAAAAAAAAAAAAATTATGAGTGTGTATGAGTGAATTATATAAATTAGTACGTATTTATAAAATCGTAATGCATCTTTTTTTAATCCTTATGTATTTTATGTGTATATATTATTGCAAAAAAAAAATATAATGTTATATATAAGTTAAGATGTTTTTACAAAATCGATATGATTTTATTAAAAAGTGTGTCATATTTTTAATTCGTATAAGTTTCATATATATCATGTGTATATATTATTTAAAAAAAATTCAATTTTACTAAAATAATAACAAAACCAAAATAATAATAATTTTTATATTAATTAGAAATCTTAATTAAACTAAAAAGAAAAACAAACCACAGGATCAGGAGCATCACTCTGCTTGCACATAACCCAAGGCACTCCAGTGTTTAGTCCCACAGCCATTTGTGCAGCCCATTGGACATATGGTGGCCCTTTCTCGCCAAATGCTTTTTCCACCGTCTCATACTCATTCTCAATCTGCTTTATCACATTACAATTTACAACATTAAATTAAACTGAATTTCCCAATAGTTTTGCACAAATATACAGTAAATGATTTTCTATATATTTCATCAGAAACTAAACCTGTGATAATATTATTGGGCCTCCTTGTGAAGCATATAATCCTTCTGATTGCATCATTGTTACTATTTTTGTTGTAAAATTTTGCATCTGAATCTTGAAAGGTTCATTATCTGATCGATAAACTATGCCAGGGATGTCATGTAGCCAAAATGGTAGGCCTCTGCAATACACTCATTAAGTATTTTTAATTATTTTCATGGCGCCAAATGTAAAGTTATTGAGTTATAATTGAATTATCATTTCTCTTCCTGAGCCTTTAGCTGCAGCCATTCATACAACACTTCAAGATAGAGGAAAGAGTTTGAATGAAATTACCATGGGTCAGATCATAAAGGTTTTATAGCAACCAATCAACCAAATTAATTATGAAAAGAATTTATACTTTTTTTAATTATTTTTCTCCTTTTAATTATGTGTAATGAATATATGGAAACAGAGTTTTACCCGTAAGACCATTCAGCCTGAATAAAAGGTCCAATCCTAAGGCATACGTAGAGGCCTTGTGCTTGGACTTCCTTCACAAATCTTACTATATCACGCCTTCCACTGAAATCATACTGCAATATTATAATTTCATACAAAAATTAAAGAATTATTGTAAAATAAGTGAATTAATAAAAGATATTATGGAAAAATGACAACAAAGAAATATTCAATAAAATAATGATTTTATAATTCATTAAATTTAAAGAAGTATATATAATGTTTACCTGACCAGGCTGGGGCTCATGAAGATTCCAAAACACGTAAGTTTCAATCACATCTAGGCCTCCATCCTTTGCTTTGGCTATTAAAGATGGCCACATCTGTAGTTATCAACATTTTTATTAAACAAAATAAAATCATTATTCTACTATCTTTTATTTAATTAAAGAATTAGTCAAAAAACAAAAGATAAAGAGTTAATAATAGCTCTACCTGTATAATACATGTTGGCTTTGGCTTAATTTTACCGTTGGGGGAAATGGAAAACATTTTTGAATTATAAAATAAGACTTCAATTTTCTTTGTAAATCATCCCAATAACAAAACTCATTCTATTTTAAAAATTTTTAGTTATTATATCTTCTTTAAGAAATATTAATTTAGTAGTGTCTGAGAATGTAAGCAAAATTAACTGAATCTCATTAAATTTTTAATGTTCTATTTATATTTATTTAATAGTTATTGTCGAGTATAATTCTAGTGAATTATTGTGTTATTAAATTACTTATCTTAGTAAAATTTTATATAAAGAATGTGATATTTAAGTGAACTGTTGTGACTCATCACACTTTTCTAAAAATTAGCCTTAGAATAATTTTTTAATACAATTATTCTCATTCTATTTACTTGTATAATAATTTCAAGGTAAATATGTTACTATTGATGGAAGTAGCCTTAATTCCACAACAATACAAACTCAAACTTTACAACCCTGAAAAATCAAATAACGGGTATATAATATAGTTAATAGCACGTGATCCAACGAATGGAGATGATGGAGCTTAAATTTTTCCTTTTTCTCTTAAGCTATGTTCTAGTTTTTTTTTTATTTTTTAACATTGAGAATCAAAAACTTAAATTTAAATTTATTACTTGATCAAAAAATATATTATTATCACTAGATTATGTTTACTAGTACAAGCTATGTTATGGTGGAAAATGGACGGCAAGAAGCAATACAGATCTTGTCTAAATATTATCACTTTGTGGAATTTAAAATATGTAAATTCATCCCACCAAATTATGGTCAACAAAATTAAACTGAAATCTAAAAATTAAATAGACCATATTAGTTTAGTTCAGTTTAATTTTCGCCTAAAAAATTTAGTTAAAATTTAATTGACCGAAATTTATATATATATATATATATATATATATATATATATATATATATATATATATATATATATATATATATATATTAAATTTATGCAAAAAAGAGAGAGAGAAGTAATTCACCATGAAATTAGAGTAAAAATTTGGAGAAAATAAGAAGTTCAATTGAGTTCAAACTGACTAATTGAACAAAATTTTTTTGTTCAGTTCAATTTAATTTCTATTCTAATTTCAATTTGGTTCGATGGAATAAAAATATGAATTTTGATTTTTTTTTAATTTTTTTTTTCAAGTTTTAATTTTAAACTAAATTAATTATTTGTTGATCCCCTAGTTCTAATGGGCGATCTTACAAGCAGTGATAAATTTGATAACCAGTAAATATAATAATAATTTGATCATATGATCATTAATTAATTAATTAAATATCCATAACTTTTCTTATTTATAAACTCTGCCGGAAATCCTCGCATTGTACATCCAACAATATATTATTAAACTTATATAAAATTAAAAAAAAATTTACAGATCCAGTTGCTATATACGTATACATTAATTCGTATATTTCTTGTATTGACCGTCAAATAAGTTTTGGATATAACTCAATTTATAATAATATGTTACTTGGGACTGAAATTCAACCCTTCCTGACAACGTGAATTAAAGCTAGAACCCAAAATGTATTAATGAAAATAAGATTTAATTACATGTGGATTAAGGGTGATAAATTAGCAATTAATTATAGATCAGGAGACAAATTATGATTTCATAATTTATTAAAGTTATATCCATTTTGATACATTACGTTATATATTTAGATAAAATTTTGAACATTATTGATTAATAGTTTTGAGATATTTTAAAACTATTTATCTTAATTAACAGCTGGATTGGGCATTGTCTAGGAAATTTGGTTGACTAAATAAGAAATTGATCAAAGACAATTGGTTTTGGATTATTAATAAAATACCAAAAGAAAAGAGCTAAAAGCCTGCCTGACAATCTCGAGGAATATTGTGTTATTTATTACATGGGAGAGCTAAATTATATATATAAAAATATGATGGACATATTAGTTTATATTTTCTTGTTGTGATCACAATAGCACTTAATAACAATTAAAAAAAAAAAAAAGTCAGCTTTGAAGCCCATGTAAAGATATAATCTTGAATATACAAAATAGATGAGAGAAAAAAAAAAAAAAAAAAAGGAAAGATTTTATTTAAGTAAAAATAAATAAAGAGAAAATAGTTTTAACTTATTATACAATGGCTTAATGATTTTAGCTGCTATGATTTTTAATAAATTTTTTAAATCTACCTTGATTTTTAAATTTTATCAAATTAGTACTTGACTTTTTTATTTTGAATCAAATCTTTCACAACCCTATCAACTAGACGTAATAAGTAAATCTTTAATTATAAACATAGAATGAGTTTCAAAATTCCAATTAAAACCTAAATACTAAAATTTGCAATAATATGATATTTTTTGTGTAAGTCACATTAGAAAAATTATGTACCTAATAAGACTGCGATAGATTTGATTTAGAACTAAAAAATCAAATACTAATTTGATTAATTTAAAAAATCTGCTAAAAATTAGGATAGCTTATATCATTAAGCTCATCCCCGCGATCTTATCCCATAATAAAATTTATATAAATGGAGAATTGGATTGTACAATTGCGTAAAGGTATTGCAAAATTTTTATAAAAAGGAACATAGCATAAATTTATTAAATTTCATTATAATGAACTAAATTTATTTTATATTGATCAATTCAAATTTAATTATAAGTACAAAAACTTCAATAATAATTACTATTTTTTAGCAAAAAATTATATTTTAATATTTAAAATAATTATTTCAAATTATTTATGAATAAATTTTTTTTTAGGTTTAATTGTTTAAATTAATTATATAATTTCCAAAAAAAAATTTAATTATTTAATAATTATTAAAAGATTAAAATTACAATTTTATAACAAGTTATAATTAAAAATTTAGAAAGAATACCCATTTATTAATAATATTTATATCTAATATAACATAAAATATACTTTTTAAATATTACATTTTAATTTAATTAACCATCAATTTTGTAAAATAAAAACTTTATTTGTTTAGCTTTTGTTCATATTAATTATTATTATTATTTTTTTTTTGGTATATTCAGACTCAGCCTTACAACTGCGACTTCACAATGCAACACCTATAATTATGATTGATTAATGAATTTCACACACAATTTATAATGACATAAAATATAAATTAAAGGTATATTTTTGGCCTTTTTTTCTTTTAAAGACAGAAAATATAATTAATTTATAATATTCATTTTAGCAATGAAATAATGATATCTATACAGATGCATTAATTAATAAAAATGCAAAAAAAAAAAAAAAATAAATTTGAATTCAATATATATATATATACGACTATATACCTGAGGAGTGCTTCGTGCATAGTGAATAGAACCGGAAAAGAGAAGCTTTCGCTGCCCATCAACGATCAAAGATCTGCCATCATAAGTTACGTCTCCGCCGTGGACAGTGGTGCTTATCACTGTCCATAGTAGAACCACCAGAAACGTAACCTTCACCATGTCTAGTCAAAGGCCAAAATACACATATAACGCACTCTCTCTCTCTCTCTCTCTCTCTCTGTCTCAAATTGAGATACAGAGAGAGAGAAACCTTTCTAACTAAAACCGAAGATTAATAATGGATTTCTTCTCTCAGTTCCTTTAAAGGCAATACTAATGCATAATTATATATATGGAAACTGTAAAAAATTAGTGGAATATTTTATTATATAAATGGAGAGATTTATATATTAATTGAATTTGTCTACAGGGAGAAACTACATTGTATTTGCCACATGGAAAAATTTTATTTCCATTGTTTTTTTTTTTAAAAATTAAAAAGACAACAGTAATAGACAGTTGTAATTGCAAGAAATGTGATAGTAAGAGCCGGCTGAGAAAGGGGTGCAGTGTCGGACGTCACCTACTACAGAAATGAGAGTTTTGTTTACACTTGCTACATACATCCATTATATTAAAAATAACAATACACAGAGCAAAAGTAAATATCAGTTTTTTTTTTTTCATTAGGAAAAAAATAAACATATGAATAATATTAATTAATTTTTTTTATTCATTAATATAAGAGTATGATATCACGATATATATGCAGTGTATAAAAGCATTTTTTAAAAAATAATTGACTTGAATATATGAAATAAGAATATAATCATAGTATTGCATATGATTTTTTTTTTTCAGTCGAGTAGAAACATCTTCAACCAATTTACATATCAATCGAGATTAAATTTCTTTTTTGGGTGAATGCAAATGTATACATTCCACACTTATTCATTCTGTACATTCATAAATTACTTTTCCCATAAAAAAAAAAAAAAAAGTTTTTGCAAGAATCGGATCATTCTCTCAGTGTGTGTGGTGTGGGAGAGCTAGCTAAAAATAAGGGTTTTGCATGAAATGAGAGAATCAAACAAAATATTATGAAACATTGGTCAAGTGAGTCATGCAAAATGCATCACTTATGCCACAAGAAAATGCCAGCTCAACACACCACTCACCTCCAGACAAGCTCATTATATTAATTTGGTGCTTTATAGAATCCCCTTTAATTTGTATGTAATTGGGTGCGTGAATATAAATCAATAGTATTTTTTAAAAAATCAATCTTAAATTCTAATTTACATAATTTATGACTGTATTTTCAAAATTACAAATCTTAACCTAGTGTTTATTTGTGTGTTGCTCATATTTTAATATAATTTTTAAATAAATTACTTTTAATATATAGTATAATACAATTTTTTTGCCATAATAGATACTATACTATTTACAAGTTTCAATGATTGTAATTGTATATATATTTTTTTAAAAAAAATAATATAAAGTATTTGATATACTAATTAAATAAGTAAATCATTATTAAAAACTATTACAGTACACATTAGCTACTTATCAGTTTGTTAATTAGTTATACTTAATTAGTTGAAGTTGTTAATGTTTGTGTCGTTACAAGTTGATTACAGTAGGCTTCGTGAGCTATATATAAAGTCATTCTTGTACACAATTTTTGTTTTTAATGAGAAAAGTAAAGTAATTTTTAATTTTTTCACATGATATCAGAGTTTTTCTTTATCCATTTTATTTTTTCTTTCTTAGCATTATTATTTATTTTCTCTCTCATTTCCTTCATTCTAGCTGCCAAACATCAAAGCCCTACATTGATTTTTCTTCTTTCTTTCAATCAAATCACATTTTCTTGTTCAGTTTTCATTCGCAAATTTATTCAAATTTTTTGTTTCTCATCACGAAATTTCTGAGATAAAACTGATTCAATTGTTTTCTTTTAGTTCTTGGTATATTTGGTATTGCCTTGATTCATTTTATCATGAGTCTTTGTTACTTTATTTTCTATTATCCTTTTTCTCTCTACGATTTGAAAGTATCTTTTTTTTTCTTTCTTCGAATCTTCTTTGATTCACATATTTGTGGTTTAGTTTTAATTGATATGGTGTATGCTCAATTCGGAGAGGTATGTGTACCTGATAAAGCTTTTTTGGAGGATTCATATGGAAAATTTTTTATTTTAGAGGAATAATCAAATTTCAACTCTAAATTTCGTTTTCTATTATTCAATTTTCGTTTTTTTAGAGAGTTTATGGCTTCTCCTTCAGAAATATTAGCTTTTTTTTTCTCTGAATTTCTCTCTCTAAAGTTTCTAGTCAATCAAACACATATATGAAAGAAGCAATATAGTTTTCAATTTCTTCACAAAAATAAAATGTTTCACATTTGTAACCTCACCCATAAATATATGTAATTTCAAATAAAAGTAAACTCCACTTTTCAAAACTATCCTGACCCAAAAAAAAGGAGTAAGGACTTCAAAAGACCCAAGAAAAAAGTATACTCTTTTAACGACTTAAAATTTTTTCTTAAAAATGGAAAAAATAAAAAGAAGTTTTTTTCTAATAATTTGAGTTTTTCAATTTTTTTTTAATAATGTATGGAGTAAATATATTGAAAAAATCTCTTTTCTTTTTCAACTCAAACTAGTTTAAGATGACATTAGTCGAAGCTTGCGCTTTGCAAGAATTTTAATCATATAATCTTTTTATTTAATTTATATTTTCTTAAAATATTTTAACATGCATGAACTTTTTTTATTATTATTTATTAAATTGAAATATTATTATCTGATAATTTTGAACAATAATATAAAAAATGAGTCAAGTTTATTATATATGAGTCATTGAAAAATAATAAAAAATGCATTATGTATATTGGTATGCATAAATTTATAATTAAAACCTATAAAAATATAATGAGGTGGAAAAATTGATGAGATAATTTCATATAAATTTAGATTTTGATGAGATATCTTTACATAAACTTAATTTAATGTAATACCTCAACTTAATATAGGACATATGTACAGTATACATGTGAAGATATCTGATTAGTATCGTAATACGTACCTAAGCTAAAAATGAATATTTTCAAAATATTCAAATAATTTGAATTTAAATGTTTTAAATAATAATTTTATATGGAGATATTTTCCTTATTGTTATAATTATATTGACTTTCAAAGTTATAAATATTAATGAATTTTTATTTGAATATTAATATTGATATTAATATTTATTTATATTATTATATTGATATTGATAAGCTAAATTCATATTGATATTTGATATTATATATATGATTTATAAATATTGTTATATGAGTATTTTGAAATAGTGAAAAATTATTTCAAATTTAATATTGATATTTGAAATAATTTATTGATTATATATTTTATATTGATACTTGAAAGGATATTGATTTATTATATTATCATGTTAATATTTTTAAGAGAATATTTTATTAAATGAATTATTGATTTATTAATTATTAAATTGATAAAATGTTAAATTAAAGAAATTGAAATTTTATTATGAAATATATAAATTTGTTTAATTAATATTTGAAATTTCATATCATGATTTTTATATTATATTACACGATTAATAAATGGGTCGTGTTCGTATTGACTCTAATTGTGTTATCTGAGTAAGTCAACCTGGCACGAATACGACCCACAAACCCATTTTGACACCCCTTGTGAGAAGTTGTCTAGGATTCTAAGGAAGTTGTCTAGGATTCTAAGGAAGATCCATTCATCTTTTGGGGTTATTAATAACCTACTTTAGCTTCGCTTTGTTCTTTCCCTTTTTGTGCATTTTGTTCTGTGTATGGATGTTTTGATATTTTAATTTTGGACTTTGCTACTGGACTATAATGCATACTATTTTCCAGATGCTTCTTTTGTTTATTATGTAGGATATTAGCTTATGGAGTTGTAACAGTGCTGTATTTATTTTTAATTTTTTTTAAGATTGTTATTATTATCTTTCTTGGTTGGTAAATTTAAGCAATGAATTTTAGTACTTTCCACACTAATAATCTAGTACTAATGAGAATAGATTTAAGATTAGGCAAAGCTATGCCTTTTACATGTAAGTTAAAAAAAAGCATAGTTAGATATACTAAAAACTTAAAGTGCATTTAATAAATCGTAATGGAACGTAATGTAATATAGTTAAATAAATTTCTAATGTAAATTTATATTAAAAATTAATTTTATTATATTATATTATATTTTATTACAGCCTACAAAACACACCCTTAAATCAGTCGGAACTATATTTGATCTATCACAAAAACTAATTGGTTGGTAAAGGCTAATTTTAATGTCAAGGAACAATAAATTATACATTTGCAAGTCAAAATCTAAATCGGAAATCTATAAGTTAATGTATAAATTAGATTATAACCAGTACTCAATTAAGTTGTAGAATTGAATTTAGTGTGAAGATTGAAAGTATGATAAAAAAGACCAACTGGATTGAGATATTCACAGTTTTTTAATTAATTTAAAGTTAACACTCTTCAAGCTAAAAAAGGAATTTTAAACAATCCCATGAAGTTAATTTATTAATTAATTAATTAAAATAACGTTACAATTATTACTATACTGTTCAGTCGACCAAATTAAATTTTTTAATATTTGAAAACCAATTCGAACTTTGTTAAAAAAAAAAACCAATTTGAACTCAGGTTAGTCTTATTGATGACATAACATAATCAAATTAAATATTTGAATTAATTAAATAATTAATATTTATAAGTATTGATAATATAAATTTCATTGTTGATAAAAAATTATTGAAAAATATATGTTATTAATAAAAATTTATTAATAATTAAAACAAATTCATAGATTATTTGAGTTTAACCATTGAAAATAAAAAATGATTTTTATATTTATTGAGGTTTTTATTATTTTTTAGGGAGTTAAACCATATAATTTATTCAATTATATATTCTTAAATTATTTTTTGAATATTAATTTTAAAAGGTTCAATAAATTGACTTGTTAATTTAATTATTTTCTGGTCTTTAAGTAATCAAAGTAATTAGGAAATTAAATTTTATTTTGCTAAAATAATTGCATTTCATATCAATTTCATATTAAATTTAGATTTGAAGCTGCCATGGTTACAGAGGGAGTAAAGTGTGAGTAGTTGTTTAGTTTGTTGTGATATATATATATATATATATATATATATATATATATATATATATATATATATATATATATTTTTTGTGTTGCAGTCTATCTGATCAGCATTTCACTGTAAAAGATGCATTATGCTAAGTGCTAAGCACGGTTTGATCCAATTTAGATATTTGAAAATCTCTGAAATTAAATTGAATATTAGAAATTTTAATTTCTGAAAAATCAGAATCAGAATTAAAATAAAAAATCTATGTATTGTATTGTTTCAAAAATTTAGGGATAATACAATTTAGGAATAAGATATTTCGATTCCAGTCTAATCCAATCCAATCCAAAACGGATATTCAGAGAAAATATATTTAATAACTAATTTCTTATAGCTAACTGCATAGTTTTAAGTTTTATTTTTTATGAAATATGAGATTAATAAATTAATATATTATATTAATAATTATAACATATTATTAAATGATTGTATTAATAAATTAATAAATTTTCTAATTTATATAATTATATATTAAAACTATATATTAATAGTTTTTACGATATAATTATATATACTACTTAAAGTTAACACATAATTTCTTACAATTAATTTCTAACTTTATATACAAACTATTAATTATTTATAATAAATACTTTCTCATTGATAATCTGTCACACAAATGTTAATTAATAAAAAAATATTTTTCAATATCATAGTATTAGATACCAACAAAAGTTAATTAATCAAAAACTTTATTAGTATCATATAAATTTTATTAGTACATCATATTTTCTTATTATCATTCATTGATTAGTCATAACATATATTAAAAGTTTTTATTCTAAAATATATAAATAGTGAATTTAAAATTTTTAATTATAATATATGGTTATATTTAGTATTATTAAAACTTAATCCACATTATATTACTAATTTTTCATTAATATAATTTTAATGAATCTAATATTTAAGTAAATTATATAAATATTAATAGTTATATTCCATTGAGTTAAGGTATATAAATTTTTAATTATAGATTTATAATTCATCTAAATTTTATTTTCATAAAATCTTGATATAATTTGATATAACTGCTATAATAACATATATAATCTTATAATTTTTTATGTTATCTGTATATTATTCAATTAACATTATTTATATATTATAAATAAAAAAAATAAAAAATTCGGTTATTTCAGTCCAATCCAATTCAATTCAGTACGGTTCAATTCGATCTAGTTCTCAGTCCGGATATACATTAATCTCCAGAACCATACTAAAATATTTTACTCGGACCAATTCGATTTGAGGAAAGTCAAAAAGTTCACGATTCGGTCCAGTTTTAAATATTTTTTATCTGATTATTCGGTTCAATTTAGAATTTTTAATTTTTGTGCTTAGTCTAATTATGCTTTTATGTTTTGCTAAAACTGTGACTTTAGTTTTTAGTATTCAGATAAATAATTGGTGTTTGTATTGAACAATTTTAACATTATGCTTTATTATTAGACTTTTATATAAACTGCTATATGAAATAAATGTTTTATTATTAACTTTATTGTTACATATACTTAATTTTATTGCTTAATGTTGCTTATATATTCATTGATCTTGTTTATCTCGTTGCTTGTTTATTTTGTTGCTTATATTATTATTATATTATAGGTTCATGGCTTTATATTTTCAATATAATTTTATGCTAATCGTTTGGATTGATATAAAATAACCCTATATTTAGAAAAGCTTTTAGAGAAGAAAAAAAATAAATTTCATTTTATTTTTTATATTTTTCTTCCTCGTATTTGCATAGAAGGAAAATAAGGAAGAAAAGAAAAGAACTTTATTTTTTCTTGTTTGGAAAACAAAATATGAAAAAAAAAAAAAATCTTATACGATCACTATATTATCTTTGTTGTAGTAGCATAAATAATGTTTATTATATTGAATAAATTGAGATAATACCCTTATTTATTATGAAATGGAAATGTAATAGAAACAAAATATTTAATATGAATAAAAATTATCAAATTTATCTAATACATAAATTATTTTAAATACTTGTTTTTTAACATATGCTTGAACTAATATATAAACTGAACTATTATTGTTGAAATAAAAACAATAATATATGTATATACACATGAAGTCTATTCATTGCAAATATGGACTAAAACTTTCAGCTTGTGCCAAATCTACCATTGATATTGCAAATAAAGTGATGTTTGATTTTCATCCAAAAATATTGCCAAACCATAGTCTATATATAATAATAATAATAATATAATATATATTATGATATATTATAAGATTTGATTGATGTCTTTTCATATACATGAATATTCTAATTTCTATATTAGTATTGATTGTATTTTTCTTATTGGAAAAACTTCCTATTTCTTGTATTTTCCTTATTAGAAAAGTTTCCTATTTCTTTCTCTTGTGTACTCTATATAAATGGCTTAATACTATTGAATGAAATAACTAGAAAAATTATTCTCTTCTCTATATTCTTTGTTCATGTTCTTCTCCATTTTATTTATAACACGTTATCAGCACGAATCGTTCTACAATATTGTTCCTAATTTTGGATAGCTTGTGGTTTGCTACAACCCAGCTAAGGCGAAAAATTTAAAAAAATAAAATTCAAGATTTATGGTAAACAATTTTTATCTAATTAATTACTATTTTTATTAATATTTATGTATCAAATATTTTTTTTAAGAAAAAAAAAACTAAATTGTTTTTTTTTAAGAAATCGTTTGAACATATTGGGCTAATTAATTTGAAGAAATCATTTTTTTTTCTTCTCTCTTACAATCATTTATTTCAAATCTTTTTTTTTAGATTTATAAAGATTTGATATACTATTTAATGATTAATCAATTAAATTCTAGTTCCTGAAAAACTAACATTATATTTTAAATACTAGTTCCTGAAGAACTAGTATTATTTATAGTTCCTAAAAAACTAATTAAATAAATAACTAAGCTATGAGTTTCTAGAGAATTAGTATTATATTTTAAATTATAGTTCATGAAGAACTAGTATTATTTATAATTCCTGAAAAACTAATTAAATAAATAACTAAGCTATGAGTTCCTGAAGAACTAATAATAATTACAGTTCCTGAAAAACTAGTATTCCCTATAGTTTTTGAAGAATTGGTATTCTCTACAATTTTTGAAAAACTGATATTCTATATAGTTCCTGAAGAACTAATTAAAGTAAACAAATTCATTAAAGAATCATTAAATGTTCCTGAAGAACTAAATGCATTGTCTACAAGTATTTAAAAGACTGATTTTATTATGATTTTTAGACAATGTTAATTGATGGGCCTCGACATCATGAGTAAGAATTATTTATATTAGTGTCACTCCTTCGAATAATCAAATAAATAAAATAGACATCCTTGAAAAATTGATATTTTATGTTCCTAAATAACTAATAAATTTGATTTAACCTACACGCATTGAATAAATTGGATATCAATAAAATACCTGCGTATGGCCATAATATTAAGGTAAACCCTTTTACTTTGATTTTTCTGTTTTGGGTGTTTCATTGTTGTTTGTATGTATTGGAATGATGGGTATGGCCTATTTGATTTACCAATCGAATTGCAACTTTTAATTGGTTATCAATTATAACAACACATTTTATGCATAGTTTTAAAGTCATGGCTTATAATTTTTTTGGCATAAAATCCGACCCTAAATTATTCATTTATTGATTGATTGACTTGCTTTATGGAAAAATGGTGATCTTGCGTTCATATTAATAGACTTGGTTCATTAAATTGAGATTGATTCTACTAGTGTATATATTATTACATATCCTTCGGTCTTAGCATCTCAATTCAAAATTTATTTTATGGACAATACATGTCTCATACATATATATATATATTTGTTAGTTGAATAGCCTACAAGAAAGTTATGTGTGTTATATATATTTTGAATTTACTTATGTTAATGTGTATTAGATGTGAAAACAATTAGAGATTTAAATGTGAGATGAGATTAATATAAATTATATAAGTAACATGGTTTTGTTAATTTGTGAATTGATGAATTTATTTCTGGATTGCATACATTGTTGGTTTTATATTGGTATAGAAAAGCATAATTAGTGCTTACCTTTCCTTGGTATGATAAATTATGAATTTAATATTTGTTAAAATTAATATTAATTTATTTTCTGATTGGTCTATTTAGATATATTTTGAATATATGAAAATTAAGTTATTTAAATAAAGTGAAGTATAGTGAATTAAAGTTTGGTTGATAATTTTTATATGCTCTTGAATTCAATGGAAATAATTTTTGACGTGAGTTGTTGATAATGAAATGCATTTAGATGCTAGCAAAAGCAAAAGCTATTATCTACTTAAATCTCATTTAAGTGAGGATTTAAAGGTTGAATATCTTACTATTAATGATTTTTATATTTTCTAGAAGAATTTTAAAGATAGATATAATCACTTGAAATATGTGATACTACCATAAACTCAATATGATTGGTTAAATCTACACCTACAAGACTTGAAGTCTATTTGAGAATATAATTCAACCATGTTTTAAATTACTTCACAGTTGAAATTGTGCGGTAATAAAGTTACATGCTCATGTAGTAGCAGTATAAAAAGTAAAAATTTATAAATATTATTTTTCTAGTGGTTGCAAAGAATAATTGTTAATAAGAAATCATCAAACAATGCCCACTAGTACAACTGTATTCCCTGAAGTGAATACTATAAATCATTTGGTAGATAATAAGAATTCTGAAAGAATAATTGCTAACGAGAAATTATCAAATAATGCCCACTAGTACAACTGTATTCCCTGAAATGAATACTATAAATCATTTGGTAAATCATGAGATTCTGAAAGAGGAATCGCCCATATAAAGGACACAACTTAATTCAATATTGATGATTTTATGTAAACTCCTTGAATGAGTAATTTGTAAGGATTTTATAAGTTGTGTATTATAATGAGTTATTTAATTACTGTTTTATCCCTAGTATACATGCACAATATATTGCGTTGAACCTGCAGTTCAAGCATTGAACTTATAGTTCAACAATTAAAAGTTTGGCATGAATGCCATTGTGTACATCATATATACTCTCCCTTGAAACTTGTATAAGGACATGAGTCATAAATTTTTTCTGTGCCATGAATATATTAAATCTATCTCAATGTGCGATAATGGGTCCACAAAAGAGACTATGAATTTATTTTGATGAGGCATATTTTTCGACATTAGAGGGAGGAAAAGCACCTACAGTGCTAAAAAATGTCGAGAAATTTATTAGAAGGAAAATCCTTTAAATAATTTTGGTCCATGTACAAGTTAGAGTGAACCAGAAGTTCACAAAATAATACAGTTGCAACAAATTGCAACTTAACTGCCAAATGCATTTATAGATGCTAAAAGAGTGACAAAGTCTTATATTACAGCTACTAATACCCTAGCAAGAGTTGTGATTCCAAATTGCAAATAGAAGATCAATCAATCTCACTACACGCCAGAAGTGTGGATAGTAAATTGGAACTAAAGACAAAAATCCGCGGAAAAGAAAAGCAGCGCCACTCATAAAATCTCCTGAAGAGAAACCTCCTGAAGAGGAAGATCTCAGTCAAAGAGTTATAGCTAATTATGAGACACAGACTGAGACAACGGAACAATTAGATCCTCTAGATATGGCTTCTGGAGTTGATCATATAAATGAAAACTATGAGATCTCAATTATTTTGTGATATAAGAAAGAGTTGATAGAAATTTAATTATCGTCGACAATGAATTTGTCTCAACAGTAGTTTTTGCTGTTATAAGAGAAAATATGGATTCATAATCTATAAGTATAACTGAATATTAGCATAAACATGATTGATCATCATGGAATGAGGCAATTAAAGTAGAGCTAGACTCGTTCTATCATTGATTATGAGAAAAATAATTCTCTTATTATGGAAATGATCATGTTCCGATACTTAATTAATATGACAGTTAATGAAAGGCTTATTGTACGCCTTATGAAAGGAATAAGAATCCCAGAAGGACTAAATATATCATAAATGAATACACATTAAACATGTGACATATATTTCATCAAATTGCAAAAATCTATGTATGGATTAAAGCAATATGGACATGTGGTATGATTGTTTGAGTAAATTCTTATTGAAAGAAAGATATGTGAATAATACACTATGTCCATTTGTATTCATAAAAGACCATAGAATGGTATATGTTATTATTGCAGTATAAGTTGATTTAAATATCAATGTAACTCCTAATTAACTCAAATAAGTATGTACCTGTTTGAAAAGTGAGTTTGAGATGAAAAAATTAAAGGAAATAAAATTTTGTATCGGCCTGCAGACCGATTATTAAGGAGTCCTAATACACCAGTATACTTATGTGGAAAAGATATTTAAGCAATTTTTGCATGGATAAATCTTCTCCCTCAAGCACACCAATAGGTGGTCTGCTCACTAGAAGTGAAGAGAGACCCTTTTAGACCTAAAAAAGGATAATAAAGAGCTGTTTGGTTTTGAAGTACCATATATAAGTGCTATAGGGCACTCTTATATCTTGCAAATTGCATCAAGCCTGATATTGTATTTGCAAGAAAAATTTCTAGCTAGATATAGATTTGCACCTATAAAGAGATATTAAAATGGTGTAAAAAGTTATCTTCAATATACTATTAATATTATAATTCATATTTGAAATTGGTCTACATGCGAATATTGGTTATTTGCTTAGTCTCTATGATGGTAGATTTTAGACTAGCTATATATTCACTTATAGTGGTATTGCAATTTTATAAAGATTTTTATGGTCCTGAAGTACTTCACTAAAAGATACTTCCATTGTATTTTGAGAATAATGCAATTTGTATTGCACAAATTAAAGATGGTTATATTAAGGGTAACGAAGTAGACATAAACTTCACCCAAATTCTTGTATATACATAAGCTCCAAAAGAGATATCCACCAAATTCGCTTGAGTGACAATTTAATAGACTTATGTACTAAGTTTTTACCTAATGTGGTATTTAAACGGCATCATTTCATCAATTAGTATACGCCGTGTTAAAATCTGTCATCATCAGGGGGAGTGAATTAGTATATGATTGTACTCTTTTTCCTTAGTCAAGTTTTTATCCCACAGGGTTTTCTTAGACAAAGGTTTTAACGAGGCAATCTGTGTAATGAAAAAATAGCGCATGAAATATACTCTTTTTCTTAAATATGTTTTTTCCCACTGGGTTTTCTAATAAGGTTTTTATCGAGTTATATTCATAGCGCAAGTAATATCCTAAGGGAGTACTACAAATAAATTATTATATGTGAATATTACTTAAACATCATTAAGTATACGATTTGACAACTTGGTAGATTTGTTTACAAAGGCACTCCTTACAATCACATTTGAAAAGTTAGTCAATAAAATTAGCATGCGTCAGCTAAGAGATATTTGATACAAATCATATTTTCATGAGGGGGAGATTTTAATGCACTGTACTCTTTTTTCCTTAGCCTAGGTTTTGTCCCATTGGGTTTTCCTGGCAAGATTTTTAATGAGACAGTGTTATGGCGCAAATCCCTACAATAATAATGTACTCTTTTTCCTTCACTAAGATTTTTTCCCACAGGATTTTTCCTTAGTAAGGTTTTAACGAGACATATTCTTTGTAAAAGACATCAAGGGGGAGTGTTATGATATATTATAAGATTTGATTGATGTCTTTTCATATACATGAATATTCTAGTTTCTATATTAATATTGATTGTATTTTTCTTATTGGAAAAACTTCATATTTCTTGTATTTTCCTTATTAGAAAAGCTTCCTATTTCTTTCTCTTCTGTACTCTATATAAAGGGCTTAATACTATTGAATGGAATAACTAGAAAAATTATTCTCTTCTCTATATTCTTTGTTCATGTTCTTCTCCATTTTATTTATAACAATATAAATATTTATTTTTATTTGTTGGTGGATTGAGCCTCAAGTAAATGTTAATTTTAGGCTCAGCCCATTTTAGAGGTAAGCCTTAGTTGGTCTATTATACCAAATAGAATTAAGATAAATTATAAATTGTAAAAATATTTAAAATTCTAATTACTTATTACATCTATTATAAATTTTAAATTAAAAATTTAATTTTAACCGAAATTTTGAAGTAATACATTATCAACAATTTAATAGGCATCAATAATTTAAGGAGTGAATAGGGTCAAAGACAACTCTAATATCCAGAAGAGCTATTATACAGTGGCTTGGAAGATGCATAGCCCCCCAAGCTTCCCAAAATTAATTTTTCTACCTATATATTTTTGATATTTTTTAAAAATACATTGCATTGGCCTCTCAAAATTTTAAAATATCCACAAAATTATTTTTAGCTCCAAAAACTTTGAAGTCTAATTCCGCCTTCTGCTAATACCTATGTCAAGCCAAAGTTGAACATAATGAAACTACTAAATTTTGTCAAATACTTTTAAATGAAAAATTAAACTAAAGAATAAATGCTTACTTGATATAACCTATTGATTTATATTATTTTCATAAGTAACCAAAAAAATGCCATACCCCTAAATACAACCATACTATTCACAACAATAACATGGAATATCAAAACCTATAGATGCAAGAATCATGTTCTCACCCTCGAACTGTGACTTCAGGCGGCATAACGTCTGCATTGGGTGGACTCAATATCAGTCCATCATCCTGAGAAGAATTCTTTTCAGGCATGGCATCAATTCTATTCTCAATGAATACAGAAAAGTTTGCAGAATTCATAAGGTTTTCTTCACCTTTTTCAATACATTCTTCTGGGGTTTTGGCTCGACTTAATTTTCTTTTCTTCAGTTCCTGTGGATGTGAAGACTTCTTAATTGGTGTTTTTGAAGCAATATCTTTATTACCATTTCTTTTAATTCCCTTGGTTGAATCGCTTGAGTCTTTGTTTAAAGGATGTGGAATGTGTGAAGATCGTGGGCTAAGAAAAGATCTACCACCTTCTACAGAGCTATTCATTGTAGCGGTTATGTTCTTGTTCCTTCCAAGCTTTGGTGATATTGGACGAGTGTTCGGTATCTGTAACAATTAACAGACAACAATCAATGAATTAGGAGGTTACAAAGAGAACTAGTATTGTGTTCAAGTGTCAGAATCACAAATAGATCAAGTTTTGATGATTGCTTTGAATTAAGATGTTGAAAAATAAAGCCTTACAACATATTCTACATGTCATCATCCATGAACTATGTAGGCATCAATCAATTATTATATTTGTGGTTGGAATTTAAGCTATGACATACTTTTGAATTTGTTTCATCTAATTTTTAAATAATATCATAGAACGATCATCGCCAAGCAAAAGAGTTGTCAAGCAATCAAGAAAAACTACCATTTCACTTGCAAGTTGCAACTCTCCCCTTATTTCAATTCTTCAAAAATAATGAGAATTTATGAGAAATGGTAAGAATATTTAAGGTTTAAAGATTAAACTTTGGTAGGCTTACAACTGCAGAGAAATTGCAATTTTATAATGCAGGGTACTCTTAAGAACCAAACCCACCTGAAACTAGTCAAGCTGAATCTAAGATACTTTAACGCCTTGTACAACAAAGGAAAGGAGATTTCTGTGATCAACCCGACCTGAAATAGATCGCATCAGAAACGTTGATCCAAACTGATTTCACAAAAATCTGGAATTGAAAAACCTATATGCACCATACCCCTATACCAAGAACAACAACAACAATAAAAATCAAATTCGTTACTGTGATTTCCAATGGTAGCGATTGGGGTGAGAGCTGAGTGGAGGAGAGGGTTTCGGTGAGTGTCGATGAGGTCGAGTGAGTGGATCTGTGAGAGTTATGATTGAGTGAGGCTAAGGGAGAGAGAGCTGAAGGAGTGAGTGGGTTAACGAGAATGAGAATGAAGGTGAGAGGGCTGCAATGGAAGTTAACGAGAGAGACAGGAGATGATAAAAGGGCAATAAAGTAATTGTGCAATCTACACCCTTCTAACTTCAGCTTTTCTCTCCATTTTGGAGAGACTATTGCCGGAGGAAAATACCTTATATTTTCCTTCCCTTGGTTATTTTCCCTTTTTATCCAAGGAAGGTATTGCCGTCGTTCCTCTGTTATTTTCCACCCAAATTTTCTTTCCGCCCTTATTTTCCATCAATCCAAATAATAGAAGCAAAAAAAAAAAAAAAACAAAAAATGGACGGACCTCCAGCGAATGATTGCTGCGCCATCTGCCATGGGCGATTCAAAGTCCCTTGCCAAGCCAATTGCTCTCACTGGTTTTGCGGTATTTCTTCATTTTCCTTTCTTCTTCTTTCTCTGCAATAAAAAATGCAAAACCTTTTGAAAATAGAAATGTTTTTGAGGAATTTCTTGGTTTTGAGGTTTCTTGTTACAGTAAAGACTTCACCTTTTGTGCTCAACTCGTTTCTTTTTGAAATATATAATAAAATTGAAGTCTTCTCAAGAATCAATTAGGATTTTCTTGTTTCTTGAAATTAACTAGGTTTCAATTTGTTTGTACTTGATTTGTGGATAGGTAGTTTAGAATAAAGTTGCAATCTTTTTAATTTCTACCTAAAATAATGTGTTAATTTAAGTGATTGATTATATTTCATGATATAACTCCTAGTAGCATCACCATTATACTTGTGATTGAAAAAGAAAATATTGGTCTAATTATTATTGTGCTCAAAGTGTATGAATCCATCTATCATTTTAAGGCTATTGAAAATGATATTTGGTTTTGATTTTGCCATTTTGTTCTAGATTATATCATTCAACTCGTTTAAGTAATTTTATCTTGTTCCCTCTTTGTATACTGTATAGGTGATTGTATTATGCTTGTTTGGCATCATGGATCTACAATTCAACAATGTAAATGCCCATTATGTCGTCGTCAAATTACATTGTTGGTTCCTGGTGAAGCTTCACTAAGGGAGCGTCATGACCCTGAGGTTGCTGAGATTTTGCAAAAGGTTCAAACATATAATCGTCTCTTTGGTGAACAGACAAGTGGTCTCATTCAGGTGTGTACATTATTTACATGCTATGATATCTCTGCCTTTGCTCTAGCAGATTATTCTATGCAGCTAATATTTCCTACAAAAGAAACTCGAGTTTGATCAATATTTTAACAGCCAAAAGGTGGAGCATTCTGATTAAGAGATGTAAATTTTGATACTGATGAGAGCTTGTGGTAGTTTCATAAAAAAATGCTAGAATATGTTGTTAAATATGATTTATCATATTTCCAGCTATAATGTCAATATGTCATATACTACACAAATGCAGGGGATTTAACCTCAAGTTGTTTGTAGAATTGAATTCTGTCATAGGCAGTAGTAGAGTACTTCATTTCTGCCGGTGACGAAAATTGATATTTACTAGTACCGATGTCTCATATTGCAGTTATATTTAATTTATCTAGAGGACAATTGTAGAGCCTTGCAAATAGTTTGGGATGTCAACTGTGGAGTATTATAACCTCAAGTTTGGGCTGTATTTTGATTTCTTTATTAGCCATCACTTATTCATATAATCCCTTCTATTATGCATGCAATGAATTGCTTTTATGTTGCAGTTGTTTCTCATTTATTTATTTTGATATTCTGTCTGTCAATTTACAGTTGATCTCTATGTAGTCATAGATATTTTAAAGATTAGTACTAGAAATTTTTTTTTGCCATACCCTTATCTTTAGAAAGCTAGTTGTGAAGGGTTTATCTCATGCACACACAACACACATGCTCATACGCAGAAATATAAATGAAGAAAAAAAAAAAAAAGGTGAAGAAGAAGAAGAAAATGGATGATTGAGGGTGTTGGATCATAGTATTCCAGAATTTTAAATGTATTTCATCTTTTATGATCAAATTCACATTTAAGTATGATACTAAGTTACTGTTTGTTTTGAAACATGTATCTTATTTTCCACAGAGAATGCAAGACCTTCCATTTCTGCTGCGAAGGTTGTTACGGGAAATGATGGATCCTCAAAGATCACTTCCTTTTGTCATCAGGGCACGTGTCTATCTTGCAGTTAAGTAAATTGGCAACTAGGCTGTAAGCATTTCTTTTTTCTTGCAGTTTTGTAGCTCACATGAAATTTATTAATGCTTCCATTCCATGATTTTGCTATCTAATTTATAATTGTTTAATTCCTAAATATTCTTTTGCTTAATTGGACATCATAAAATTAAAAGCTGATAGAAAATTTGTTTGTGACCAAAGCAAAGTGGAGAAAAAGGATCCATGTTGCCAATCCCAACTTGCTGGCTTTGAGGCTTAGTTGTGTTAGGTTGACTAGTAAGCTTATAAAGACCAACCATACAGTTCAAATTAGAAAATAAGGGGGACAAAGGAAAGACAGAGAAAGAAAATGGGGAGAAAAGGGGGAAAAATTTCAAGACCTACCTCCATTGCACTTGAACATTTATTTGCACTGGAGTTTTAAGAACTATCTTTTGTATAAGAAAAGTTCAGTTTGCATTGTCTTCTCCAAATGCAGTCATTTGTTTTTAAGAATTCTTGGTTGAAGTATCAAGCCATTATCTCATGTTATCCACAATTTGATGTATTTGTTTATATATTTACATTACTTTCATGTATATTGCTCTTTTATCCACGCACTATACCCAGGGTCTGAATTCAGGCAATGATCTTGATTAAGTCAACCCCTAAACTAGGAGCGGTGAATCTCTTGTGGTTGATGAAGGGTAAGGGGCACAGCAGCTGCCAGCTCAGCTTTGATGTATGCCTAGAATGTTTTATTCCTTGAGGTTAAGGGGGTGTTTCAAAAGCTAATGACAAAGTCATTGCATAAGTAATTATGTGGCATAGGGTTCATCATGGCATAATTTGGTGTTACCTAGTGCATAATATTTTTCGGTGGCAATTGGCTATCAAGAAGGTGACTCATCTCCATTCCCCTGTTTCTTAATTTTTTAAACCTGGCGCCCATATGGAAATAGAAATCACATGGTAAAAATTTATTTACAAAAATAAACAGGTAGGGACATAATCGGTTTAAATAAAAGTAGGGGAGGGGTGCAATATTTTTTTCGTGCAAGTACAGTGGTAAATTTGTGGCAAATTTATGTATTCCACCAAGGCGAACTGGCCGAATTCCTGAATTATAATTGTATGATCTAGTCTAGGATCAGAAAGTAATTCAATTGAGTGCCATCTGCAAGATAACTATTTTTGGAATTTCATATTCAGTTCTGCTGTTAATGTTTGGCAAGCATTGAATTATTTATATTTGATCTGTTAGGTGTGAGAAAATGCATCCAATCTTGCTGTTTTATTTAACTTTAGACTAAATGCTTGTATTTTTTCTTTTCACCAAATATTTTGCATTTATTTCATCAGTTGTAGCTTGAGCTGCTCATTCATTTCTATAGATGGATTCTTACTCACTATATTGCCTGTGGGCAGATGATGCTAAGTGCTATCTACATCATAAGCCCTGTAGACCTTATCCCAGAAGGTGACATCGTTGCTAATGATTTTTTATTGAATTATTTAGTCGCTCATTTATAAAAAAGATCAAAGTTATTTGACCAATTATTGGATCATCGCTATGCAGCAATTCTAGGTATAGTTGGCCTCTTGGATGATTTTCTTATAGCACTTATTGGCTTTCTTCACGTCGCTGCTCTCTATCGCTCGGTACTGTATAATCGTCATGGATTTTCATGAGCTCTTCAAGAACCGTCATATGCAGTTTCAAATTCGATTAAAGCTAAGCAATATCTTGCTAGCCAGAATATGTACTTCTGTATAGTGTTTTTTTTTTTTTTGGGTTAAATCATACGTGCTAGCATTAGTTTTCACCTATGCTATTAATTGTTTCAATTTGATGATAGTTGTATCTGGATTTGTAGATGTTATAATGTTTTGACCAGTTAACAGAACTAGTCTTTTTTTTTTTTGTACTGAAATAATAAATACTAATAAGTTTTTGACACCAGTAAATACTATTAAGTTATATAAATGAACTTTTCTTTTCTAAATAACACCGCAATATATTTGAGTGGTGTAATTTTGTACGACAGGAATAACAATCAGTTTCATGTAAATGTTCTTACCACGGGTGGTAAAAGCAACATATCCACTTACCTGTTTGATCCTATGGAAAGGGATTCATATGATTGGGCAGTCTTCTAATAATGATTTAGCACATCTAGGAATCCCTTTGTTTATATCAGCTGACAAATGTAATGGTGGTCATCAACATTACGTTAGCAAACCCCTAATTTGTGCAAGAAGTTGAAATTTACCAATACGAGAAAAGTTCACTGCTATCGTTAGTTTCTATTTTTGACATGAATCAACTTTCTCCAATTTCAACATGAATAAACCGTATGAGAAGCGTACCACTAAATAGATTAACCAGGAACGTTTATGCCGTGGGAAAAATTAATAAATTATTATCTACAACTGTATTTCCTATGCATAATTCAATCAAAGCCTAAGATAATGTTCAATCTACTACACATTCTGCAACTTTACATTTAAAGGAATTCCGTAGTCATACTAATACACATAATAATACAACATACACTTTACACAGTTTACAAACATATCACATACTCTTAAGCAGTTCTTCGTACCAAGCCCCATGAACACTACATGAAACAGTTGCCACCACAACCAGAACTTCAGCACCCTCCATTACCCTATCTGCAAGAAGTGCGGCTCCCACTCGTTGAAGAGCTGCCACCATCAATTGCCTTCCTTTATATCCAGTTCCTCCAAAAACAGCCGCTCTCAAAGCTAGATAAACACAGCGAGACACTCTCATAAATATAGGATCCCCAGCTTGCAAGCTCTTCCCCAACATGCTTTCCATAATTCTATCCTTTGCTTGGAGTTTTTCAGCATCAAGCACATGACCACCGTCTTTTAGTAAACCAATTATTTTAGCAACAATTTCTGGGATACCTACATCTTCAACATTGTGTAACAGCTCCAATAGTTGCTTTGTGCACTTGGATACTATATTTTCCATGTCCGAAGAATTGGTCACTAACTTCTCAGTCAAAAGCATTTGTTGGAGGATCAACATGCTGAGAGGGGGAAAAGAATTCACAGTTGGTTTCAGCACATAGTTACATAAGCATAGAGACAATTCTTGTTATTATTACTATTGGAACTGAGGAAGGAGATGACTTTCGCAAACTAGATTTGTGATTGTGATTTAGATATCCAAGACTCAGAAGTAATAATCTGAACATTGACAAACCTGGTAGAGATAACTATGATTTTCTGAACTTGGGACTGGACAACTCGCAGCCTGGATAGATTAAGTTTAAAAGTTTCAGGCAGAGTTTCCAGAGTCAGCCCTGCTACCCCACTTACAAGCTTTAACAAAATAAGCCTAACCAATACATCATTTTTTTCTCCTTTGCATTCTGGTTGGTTGGAACCTGGCAAAATTGTACATAAATAAATTCAAATACTAGCAATTTTAAGATGATGATAATTATTAAAAAAAAAAAAAAAAATGTTATGTTTTGCAATAGCACTATTCAAACCTGTAGCTGGAGATCCAATTTTGGGCACCATTGAAACAGTGCATCCAGTTCGAAGTGTTGCTGGCAGTAGCACTCCAGAAGACCCTGCGTTACTTGCTAGAGCAGATAGGGAATCACTGTATTCATCCCACTCTTGATCTGCAACAGGATGCACAGATGAAAACCACTGCTTTGTTAATGTTAGAGAAGATGGAGCATCAGTTGGTGGCCCATATCGACTGGCAAAAGCATTTTTCAGATAATCCAGACCAGCAGGCCCCTTGATGAGTGGTTCCACAAATCTTATACGAGCTTTGCTGATTTCTCTCTTAAGAGCCTGTCAACAAACCACCACTGTAATTATTGATGGAAAGGAGAGAGTAGGAGACATTTTTAAAAATGAAAGGGGGAGAGAGAAACAAATTCAGAGTAATACTGTAATATGTGAAAAGTAAACAAACTTATACTAAGTGCAGAAGCTGGAAAATAAGGCTATGCATCACAGAATGAAAATTACCAGCTTTTCATGTCCCATAGCTAAATCGCTAAACAATGAAAATTATCATCTTTTCATGTCCCATAGCTAAATCACTAAACAAAGAAAATTAAAAAGCATAGTTGCAAGACATGAGACCAGAAACAAACCTGAATCTCCTGCAGTACAAAACGCAGACCTTTAACTAGTAAGAGGGGATATGATGCATTTGATTTATCTCCAGCTTTAGACATATCTCCTAGTTCTTTCAGTAATTTTTTGTGAGAGCTTTTCATTTCCTCATCATTTGCTGGTGCAGAAAGTTTCTGCAAAGTGACCAACGCGAACTCCAAGAGCTTCCCTAGATAATCCATATCTAGAGTTCCTGATCTCAGCACCTTTAAGTGGAGAAAAAAATTGTCAACATGTAATATTAATACTTCAGTACATACAACTCATGGATGCAGATAAGCAAAAGCTGAAAATTCTAACTACCTGTGAGAGAGTATCAACATCAATAGTCTCAACAATCTCCTGTCTCCAAGTTTGAGGAGACACCTCACACAGTTCGTCCCTGACTTCCTTCATGAGTTTAAGGATCCAACTAAAATCTTCCTGTTTGATGGATTCCATCACACTATCCCAAAAAGCCCTTTCCATTGTCTCTTTCACTTTTTCCTACACAATAATGAAATCAAGTGAGCACTTTAGAGGATTTCTACTGTGTACAACACACTAGCAAAAGACTGCTGTATTAAATAATTTGAAGGAAACATAGCAGTATAAAAAGTAAAAATTTATAAATATTATTTTTCTAGTGGTTGCAAAGAATAATTGTTAATAAGAAATCATCAAACAATGCCCACTAGTACAACTGTATTCCCTGAAGTGAATACTATAAATCATTTGGTAGATAATAAGAATTCTGAAAGAATAATTGCTAACGAGAAATTATCAAATAATGCCCACTAGTACAACTGTATTCCCTGAAATGAATACTATAAATCATTTGGTAAATCATGAGATTCTGAAAGAGGAATCGCCCATATAAAGGACACAACTTAATTCAATATTGATGATTTTATGTAAACTCCTTGAAGGAGTAATTTGTAAGGATTTTATAAGTTGTGTATTATAATGAGTTATTTAATTATTGTTTTATCCCTAGTATACATGCACAATATATTGCGTTGAACCTGCAGTTCAAGCATTGAACTTATAGTTCAACAATTAAAAGTTTGGCATGAATGCCATTGTGTACATCATATATACTCTCCCTTGAAACTTGTATAAGGACATGAGTCATAAATTTTTTCTGTGCCATGAATATATTAAATCTATCTCAATGTGCGATAATGGGTCCACAAAAGAGACTATGAATTTATTTTGATGAGGCATATTTTTCGACATTAGAGGGAGGAAAAGCACCTACAGTGCTAAAAAATGTCGAGAAATTTATTAGAAGGAAAATCCTTTAAATAATTTTGGTCCATGTACAAGTTAGAGTGAACCAGAAGTTCACAAAATAATACAGTTGCAACAAATTGCAACTTAACTGCCAAATGCATTTATAGATGCTAAAAGAGTGACAAAGTCTTATATTACAGCTACTAATACCCTAGCAAGAGTTGTGATTCCAAATTGCAAATAGAAGATCAATCAATCTCACTACACGCCAGAAGTGTGGATAGTAAATTGGAACTAAAGACAAAAATCCGCGGAAAAGAAAAGCAGCGCCACTCATAAAATCTCCTGAAGAGAAACCTCCTGAAGAGGAAGATCTCAGTCAAAGAGTTATAGCTAATTATGAGACACAGACTGAGACAACGGAACAATTAGATCCTCTAGATATGGCTTCTGGAGTTGATCATATAAATGAAAACTATGAGATCTCAATTATTTTGTGATATAAGAAAGAGTTGATAGAAATTTAATTATCGTCGACAATGAATTTGTCTCAACAGTAGTTTTTGCTGTTATAAGAGAAAATATGGATTCATAATCTATAAGTATAACTGAATATTAGCATAAACATGATTGATCATCATGGAATGAGGCAATTAAAGTAGAGCTAGACTCGTTCTATCATTGATTATGAGAAAAATAATTCTCTTATTATGGAAATGATCATGTTCCGATACTTAATTAATATGACAGTTAATGAAAGGCTTATTGTACGCCTTATGAAAGGAATAAGAATCCCAGAAGGACTAAATATATCATAAATGAATACACATTAAACATGTGACATATATTTCATCAAATTGCAAAAATCTATGTATGGATTAAAGCAATATGGACATGTGGTATGATTGTTTGAGTAAATTCTTATTGAAAGAAAGATATGTGAATAATACACTATGTCCATTTGTATTCATAAAAGACCATAGAATGGTATATGTTATTATTGCAGTATAAGTTGATTTAAATATCAATGTAACTCCTAATTAACTCAAATAAGTATGTACCTGTTTGAAAAGTGAGTTTGAGATGAAAAAATTAAAGGAAATAAAATTTTGTATCGGCCTGCAGACCGATTATTAAGGAGTCCTAATACACCAGTATACTTATGTGGAAAAGATATTTAAGCAATTTTTGCATGGATAAATCTTCTCCCTCAAGCACACCAATAGGTGGTCTGCTCACTAGAAGTGAAGAGAGACCCTTTTAGACCTAAAAAAGGATAATAAAGAGCTGTTTGGTTTTGAAGTACCATATATAAGTGCTATAGGGCACTCTTATATCTTGCAAATTGCATCAAGCCTGATATTGTATTTGCAAGAAAAATTTCTAGCTAGATATAGATTTGCACCTATAAAGAGATATTAAAATGGTGTAAAAAGTTATCTTCAATATACTATTAATATTATAATTCATATTTGAAATTGGTCTACATGCGAATATTGGTTATTTGCTTAGTCTCTATGATGGTAGATTTTAGACTGGCTATATATTCACTTATAGTGGTATTGCAATTTTATAAAGATTTTTATGGTCCTGAAGTACTTCACTAAAAGATACTTCCATTGTATTTTGAGAATAATGCAATTTGTATTGCACAAATTAAAGATGGTTATATTAAGGGTAACGAAGTAGACATAAACTTCACCCAAATTCTTGTATATACATAAGCTCCAAAAGAGATATCCACCAAATTCGCTTGAGTGACAATTTAATAGACTTATGTACTAAGTTTTTACCTAATGTGGTATTTAAACGGCATCATTTCATCAATTAGTATACGCCGTGTTAAAATCTGTCATCATCAGGGGGAGTGAATTAGTATATGATTGTACTCTTTTTCCTTAGTCAAGTTTTTATCCCACAGGGTTTTCTTAGACAAAGGTTTTAACGAGGCAATCTGTGTAATGAAAAAATAGCGCATGAAATATACTCTTTTTCTTAAATATGTTTTTTCCCACTGGGTTTTCTAATAAGGTTTTTATCGAGTTATATTCATAGCGCAAGTAATATCCTAAGGGAGTACTACAAATAAATTATTATATGTGAATATTACTTAAACATCATTAAGTATACGATTTGACAACTTGGTAGATTTGTTTACAAAGGCACTCCTTACAATCACATTTGAAAAGTTAGTCAATAAAATTAGCATGCGTCAGCTAAGAGATATTTGATACAAATCATATTTTCATGAGGGGGAGATTTTAATGCACTGTACTCTTTTTTCCTTAGCCTAGGTTTTGTCCCATTGGGTTTTCCTGGTAAGATTTTTAATGAGACAGTGTTATGGCGCAAATCCCTACAATAATAATGTACTCTTTTTCCTTCACTAAGATTTTTTCCCACAGGATTTTTCCTTAGTAAGGTTTTAACGAGACATATTCTTTGTAAAAGACATCAAGGGGGAGTGTTATGATATATTATAAGATTTGATTGATGTCTTTTCATATACATGAATATTCTAGTTTCTATATTAATATTGATTGTATTTTTCTTATTGGAAAAACTTCATATTTCTTGTATTTTCCTTATTAGAAAAGCTTCCTATTTCTTTCTCTTCTGTACTCTATATAAAGGGCTTAATACTATTGAATGGAATAACTAGAAAAATTATTCTCTTCTCTATATTCTTTGTTCATGTTCTTCTCCATTTTATTTATAACAATATAAATATTTATTTTTATTTGTTGGTGGATTGAGCCTCAAGTAAATGTTAATTTTAGGCTCAGCCCATTTTAGAGGTAAGCCTTAGTTGGTCTATTATACCAAATAGAATTAAGATAAATTATAAATTGTAAAAATATTTAAAATTCTAATTACTTATTACATCTATTATAAATTTTAAATTAAAAATTTAATTTTAACCGAAATTTTGAAGTAATACATTATCAACAATTTAATAGGCATCAATAATTTAAGGAGTGAATAGGGTCAAAGACAACTCTAATATCCAGAAGAGCTATTATACAGTGGCTTGGAAGATGCATAGCCCCCCAAGCTTCCCAAAATTAATTTTTCTACCTATATATTTTTGATATTTTTTAAAAATACATTGCATTGGCCTCTCAAAATTTTAAAATATCCACAAAATTATTTTTAGCTCCAAAAACTTTGAAGTCTAATTCCGCCTTCTGCTAATACCTATGTCAAGCCAAAGTTGAACATAATGAAACTACTAAATTTTGTCAAATACTTTTAAATGAAAAATTAAACTAAAGAATAAATGCTTACTTGATATAACCTATTGATTTATATTATTTTCATAAGTAACCAAAAAAATGCCATACCCCTAAATACAACCATACTATTCACAACAATAACATGGAATATCAAAACCTATAGATGCAAGAATCATGTTCTCACCCTCGAACTGTGACTTCAGGCGGCATAACGTCTGCATTGGGTGGACTCAATATCAGTCCATCATCCTGAGAAGAATTCTTTTCAGGCATGGCATCAATTCTATTCTCAATGAATACAGAAAAGTTTGCAGAATTCATAAGGTTTTCTTCACCTTTTTCAATACATTCTTCTGGGGTTTTGGCTCGACTTAATTTTCTTTTCTTCAGTTCCTGTGGATGTGAAGACTTCTTAATTGGTGTTTTTGAAGCAATATCTTTATTACCATTTCTTTTAATTCCCTTGGTTGAATCGCTTGAGTCTTTGTTTAAAGGATGTGGAATGTGTGAAGATCGTGGGCTAAGAAAAGATCTACCACCTTCTACAGAGCTATTCATTGTAGCGGTTATGTTCTTGTTCCTTCCAAGCTTTGGTGATATTGGACGAGTGTTCGGTATCTGTAACAATTAACAGACAACAATCAATGAATTAGGAGGTTACAAAGAGAACTAGTATTGTGTTCAAGTGTCAGAATCACAAATAGATCAAGTTTTGATGATTGCTTTGAATTAAGATGTTGAAAAATAAAGCCTTACAACATATTCTACATGTCATCATCCATGAACTATGTAGGCATCAATCAATTATTATATTTGTGGTTGGAATTTAAGCTATGACATACTTTTGAATTTGTTTCATCTAATTTTTAAATAATATCATAGAACGATCATCGCCAAGCAAAAGAGTTGTCAAGCAATCAAGAAAAACTACCATTTCACTTGCAAGTTGCAACTCTCCCCTTATTTCAATTCTTCAAAAATAATGAGAATTTATGAGAAATGGTAAGAATATTTAAGGTTTAAAGATTAAACTTTGGTAGGCTTACAACTGCAGAGAAATTGCAATTTTATAATGCAGGGTACTCTTAAGAACCAAACCCACCTGAAACTAGTCAAGCTGAATCTAAGATACTTTAACGCCTTGTACAACAAAGGAAAGGAGATTTCTGTGATCAACCCGACCTGAAATAGATCGCATCAGAAACGTTGATCCAAACTGATTTCACAAAAATCTGGAATTGAAAAACCTATATGCACCATACCCCTATACCAAGAACAACAACAACAATAAAAATCAAATTCGTTACTGTGATTTCCAATGGTAGCGATTGGGGTGAGAGCTGAGTGGAGGAGAGGGTTTCGGTGAGTGTCGATGAGGTCGAGTGAGTGGATCTGTGAGAGTTATGATTGAGTGAGGCTAAGGGAGAGAGAGCTGAAGGAGTGAGTGGGTTAACGAGAATGAGAATGAAGGTGAGAGGGCTGCAATGGAAGTTAACGAGAGAGACAGGAGATGATAAAAGGGCAATAAAGTAATTGTGCAATCTACACCCTTCTAACTTCAGCTTTTCTCTCCATTTTGGAGAGACTATTGCCGGAGGAAAATACCTTATATTTTCCTTCCCTTGGTTATTTTCCCTTTTTATCCAAGGAAGGTATTGCCGTCGTTCCTCTGTTATTTTCCACCCAAATTTTCTTTCCGCCCTTATTTTCCATCAATCCAAATAATAGAAGCAAAAAAAAAAAAAAAACAAAAAATGGACGGACCTCCAGCGAATGATTGCTGCGCCATCTGCCATGGGCGATTCAAAGTCCCTTGCCAAGCCAATTGCTCTCACTGGTTTTGCGGTATTTCTTCATTTTCCTTTCTTCTTCTTTCTCTGCAATAAAAAATGCAAAACCTTTTGAAAATAGAAATGTTTTTGAGGAATTTCTTGGTTTTGAGGTTTCTTGTTACAGTAAAGACTTCACCTTTTGTGCTCAACTCGTTTCTTTTTGAAATATATAATAAAATTGAAGTCTTCTCAAGAATCAATTAGGATTTTCTTGTTTCTTGAAATTAACTAGGTTTCAATTTGTTTGTACTTGATTTGTGGATAGGTAGTTTAGAATAAAGTTGCAATCTTTTTAATTTCTACCTAAAATAATGTGTTAATTTAAGTGATTGATTATATTTCATGATATAACTCCTAGTAGCATCACCATTATACTTGTGATTGAAAAAGAAAATATTGGTCTAATTATTATTGTGCTCAAAGTGTATGAATCCATCTATCATTTTAAGGCTATTGAAAATGATATTTGGTTTTGATTTTGCCATTTTGTTCTAGATTATATCATTCAACTCGTTTAAGTAATTTTATCTTGTTCCCTCTTTGTATACTGTATAGGTGATTGTATTATGCTTGTTTGGCATCATGGATCTACAATTCAACAATGTAAATGCCCATTATGTCGTCGTCAAATTACATTGTTGGTTCCTGGTGAAGCTTCACTAAGGGAGCGTCATGACCCTGAGG
>CANTUT010002261.1:0-10000 GCA_947687605.1 Reutealis trisperma
GATCTACCTGGCCAAGGTGCCAATGTAAAGTGGTTCTCCGATGAAATATGGCTCGTGCTTTCCGGGAAGGCAGGTCCGGTCAGTCCTTCTCCAATTAGCATCTCGCCTGATCTCTGCTGAGTGAATAGCAGCAAGTGCTAGTTCAAGTCAGTAATCATTTGATGCGCGGGATCTTTACTGTGACGAGTAAGAAAAGATGAAGTACTACTGATATCAGAGCTTTAGAAAAAAGTGATTCAAATCAGTGAACTGTACTCGTCCAAGCCAGCGGGTAAGGTGAACCAGACCGGGCAGGTGAACGAACAAGGAAAGTAGAGGATTCGGATTCGGATAGACGAGTCAAGGCCTTTGTGTGAAAACTCTATCTGTCTAAAAGAGAGATGGGGAAGGTGTTCAGTCAGTAAGGAAAGCGACTCTTTTTTACCAGGAAAGCCGGGTGTGGCGATCCGATCCCAGTTGATTGATCTCGACTTTACCAGCTCATGAACGGCATTCGTCAGACTTGAGCAGTAGGTTTCGACTCGGTCAGCTGTCTTGATGAAGATTGACTTCAGCCAAAGAGAATGAATTTACTTCGGGTTCGCACCCTCGATCCGATCAACGAAAATCAATCCTGAAATAACCGAGAAGGCGAGGTGGCGCCCGTCTGGGCCCTAAGTAACGATGTTGATCCTTGATCCGAGTATAGAAGAAATGAAATTTCGATTTGGTGAGCATAAGAAGACGCATTCGAAGAGGCTGAATCTGAAACATACGCTTAAACAGACGATGAAGCCGAAAGAAAAGAGAAAGGAGAAAGAGTCAAGCTAAAGATCTCAGTCTAGTAAAGCTAAAACTTACCTCTACGCAAAGGTTGCTTACTACGGGGTCTACTTGTGGGCAGAAGAAGAAGTTTCATCTCAATCCGTTCGAGTCAGGGCAGGGGAAGCTGTGAGCTAGTCAAGTAAAGGAGCAGCTGTGAGCGCCATAGAAACCGCTTGGAGAAGGACTTATACTCTTTGAGAACGACTTAGAATCGGTACCGTCGAGGTCCCATCCATGTTCAAAGAACAGATGCAGCTAACCAACGGGCAAGCAAACCTGTAGCAAACAAAGTTGGGTAATCGGTGAAGTCGGTGACCGTCCTTGACTTTGATTTGCCTGTGTTTCGGCCAATCCCTCTACCCCGCTAAAGGCTAAAGAAAGAAAGTAAGCGCATCTCCCTCGTCTTAGTCTTAGGAAGGGAAGAGAGATTTGCTTATTTTGTTACCTGACCTGGATAAACCAACCAAGTCTTCCTCGGCAAAGAAAGCCGGTTCGGGTGAGCGGTGAGCAAGGAAGCCGGACCAATAGGCTCGGTTGAAGAAGTTTCTGTTTGTTACACACGCTTTAGAGCTAGATATAGTTAGTGTGCCGCGCATAGCATAAATGTAATAAGCCTTTGAAGCGCATCTGCTACTGACACACTAATCCTAAGCCGAGCCGAGTCCCGCGCTGAGTGCCAAACGCTTATCGAAAAGAGCTTAGTTGGTGGGAGAGAGAGCCCCTTAGTTGGTGAATCATCTTATATTATAGTAGTAGTAGTACACGGCTAGAACAGAATAGCCGTTACGACTCAACTTCTTGAGTTAACACACGCTTCCTCAACAGATAGATATAGTTAGTGTGCCGCGCTTGATAGAAAGGGACTCATCCCTGTCAAAGACCGGCTGTTACTTAAAAGTACTATACATGAATCCATCGTCCTTCTTGTGACGAGTGAGCAGAGAACAAGGCGGGGAATCTCGCTGTCCTTGCTGGGACAGCCATTAAAGGGTTCGTAGATTGCTATCGGCTATGATGAAGTGCTTTTCTTAATGAGGAGTGAATTAAAAAGAAGGCGATTTCCCGGTATTTCTACTCTGTTATGACCTATGGTTGGTACGGGTCTCACTTGAGAGGAAGGAGGCCTAAGCCACGTCTGCTGTGGTCTAAGTCAGTACAGTTGAAAAACAACTTAAAAAAAGAAAAAGAAAACAACCCCGTCTTATTAACGCTTCCAAGAAAGGGAAGTTCAATGAAGCGGGCATTTATTTGTTGTCAGCCTTGGGTGATGAAAGGGACGAAGCTAAGGATGAGTGAGGTACGAGATCGACCTATGTCGGAGATGAAAGATGAGCGACCTGCGCCCTGCCATAAGGCACTATGCCCGGAACCCTTACGGTTATGCAATTGAGCCCTATTCTCTAGACCACCTTAGTCACTCACCGTATTCTACGTTGTTATTGTTCCGACTGTGGTGAGACTCCAACTACCCTATTTTTGTTTCGAAAGTAGGTAGGTGCTTTCGGATGTCAAAGCGGAGTCCAAGCCGAAGGGAATCACAGCCGTAGTCAACCGACAGGGTTAAGTAGGTGTGGGCTAGGTAGCACCTCTTTAACCCGCTAAGGAAGGGGGTCGGAGTATTGGTTAAGGCATTGGGCTTTGGGTTACCTTCTTTTATTTTGGTGGTAGCATGGTCAGCTGCTAATCTTTTTTTGAATAGGAACTTCTCTTGTTTTCAAATCTGCTGCAAAATAAGTATCAGTAGTACTTAAGTAGTAGTAGGGCCTTCAAAAAAAAGGTAGTTCAGCGAGCCATTTCTCTTCCCACATCTTGATCTTTCAGATCAAATTCACTTAGAGGGAGGCAGAATATACGGGCATACCGGTCTTGGTCGGCAGTAGGAATGCTCTCTTTGCCTGGGGACCTTTAGCTTGGCACCTTGGCATAAACTTTACCTTCTTCTTATGATTCTGCTCGAACTGTCTTCTCTAAAGCAAAGCGAAGGGGAGTTAAGCTAAATAGAGTTCTGTGACCGGTTGAAGGAAAAAGCGCTCTTTTCTTTCTCAAGAGGTCTTCATTACTTTAGAAAGAGAATGCCACTCAAATCAATCCCGAAAGATGCGAAGAAGGCAAGTGCTTCGTTTCAGATCAGTGAATAAACCGAGCTGACGATACGATAGACCAAAAATCCTTCGTTTATCAACAGATTCAGAAACTGCGGAAGGTGAAGGCTCTGGAAGAGATACGGTTTGAGACCAGTTTCCAGAGATCGGACCCCTATTAGTATAGTAAGCTTAGCCGACCAAAGCTGAGGGTCTGCAAGAGTGGATCATGGACCTTTGTACGAACTTTCTTTAGTTAAAAAGTGAAGGTCTGCAAGAGTGCCAGCCCGACTTAGACGACTAATGCCTTCTCCGACGCGAGCTCCTACTCTCTTAGAAGTTTAGAAGTCGAAATCGGCATTGGGCCTGTTTTAATAAGAATAAAAACCGCATAAGCAATAGCAGCACTCGTCATTAGCTTCTTCTCTGTCTTTGACTGGAGTCCTTGAGCTAGAGTTCGTTCAAAAGCGCACAAGATGAGTTGAATAGCCTGAGCTAAGGCAATGTAAATTGGTTACGCAAGCGTGTTCCCCCGCAAGAAAGAAGCGGCTCTTACCCTATCGTCGCTGGAAACTTTCTCTGGTCAATAAAGAAAAAGTCCGCTTCTAAGTCAGCAGCTTATTCTTATCCTATTCTTATAGGATGCATTAACCCTTCTCGGACTCCATATCTCTTTACCTTTCTACCACGGAAACGTCGATGGGATGTGTCCCAGGGCAACATAACATGATGAGACAGGAAGGAAGAGTCAAGCAGTCAAGTGGTACGCTACAGCGGGCGAAAAAGAGGTCCATTCCATTGACGTGGGTAGCTATGTAAAAACCGATTCCTGACAATACGTACTCTTATTTTTAATGTTCATACTGTCGCCTTGTCTCGGATATAAGACCTACGAATCCAATCAGGTGTTAGCGGAAAGAGAGAAAGAATGGGTGACTCTCTATGTGGCATGCGAAAAAAAGAAGCTGGGGCGGGGAGTGAGGTAGCGGGACAAAGAGAGGGATGGGTGTATCTGGATCTAGGCCAATTTCCCTATGCGGAGAAGGGCTCATCTCCCTAAACCATAAGTCGCCAATCTAGGCGTATGGTCTTTGTTCATTCCAAAGAAGGTAGTGTTCGGTAACTAACTGTTCCCCCAGCGCGTTCTATACTACCTAGCGGAGTTAATGGAGAGCTATTTATCCTGTCCCTCTGATCAATGAAAAAAGTCTTTCCCCGGTTGGCTCCTTTCCTATCCACCGGGTGGAAGGCGACCCCCTAGCCAAACACTTCCTTTCCCTTTTCCGTAACCTTCAACTAAGCTTAAAGACCGACCTGTGAAAACTCCTAACTTGGATCTTCCTACCGCTGATGAGAGGCCATCCCCTCCCTCCTCCCTTCACCTTCAACAGATCCGTAAGGGCAGGCAAGAGATAAATTCTCAGATTCAGTAAAGGGGTTGCCTAGCTAGCGCATATCGAAGAGTTTGAGCAGTGGCCTTTGTTCACATCCTGATTGGGTTTCATCGAGGTATCTTCTTCTTGTTGCGACAAATCGAGTTGCAGCACATGATATGACGAGTGCCCATCTTTCCCGAAGCTCCACTTTCATAAACACCCATCGGTACAACAATTGATCACAACGGAAAGTAATTAAGCTTGATCTTGATCCCGCCCTCGGTTTTCCATCTAGAGGAGATACTCGTTAGGGCAAAGGATGCAATAGTTTTAAAAGTCCCAACAGTTACCATCTTTGGTGCGTTAAGCGGAAGAGGGGGCAGGTTAATCTTCAAACAAAGATTGTCGCGCTATTCCTTTCATACTTTACTGGAAATGGAAAGTGAAATAGAGAAAACAAAGGGATCAATCAGTCGCACAGAAAACAAACCTTTTCTCTTGACTGACTATGGAAACTATGGAACCAACCATGAAGAGAAGTAGTGAAGCCAGAAGGCGAGGAGTATAAGGATTCTTTGCCGGGAACCAGAGCAGGCATAAATGACCTTGATCGAAAGTGAGCCCTTCACGAAGCATGGAAAGTACAAGGAAGCGAAGAGAGCGCCACTACTCTCTTTCCGGGAAAGATCACTCCTAGGTTAGGCCGACAAGACATCAAGAGGGAGAGAAAAAAGCATTTTTTCTTCACCGCTAACCATGAGTTCACATTCCCAGCTGCCCAAGAGTGGAGTTCCGAATAGCTTATTGGGAATAAGAGCCTTAGTCAACAAGTATTCCCCTAGGAGCATTTGAGTCCCATTTCTTCGCTTTCACAAAAAAGTGGGTACCAATCTCGATGAAAGTAGCAGCTTTCAATTAAACTGGGAAAGCTTTCAGCTACTTATTTTATTCTCTTTTTTTATGAGATTTCCTGGGCTGTCGGAGCTTTCCGGGTATGCGCTTATAGTTCCAACAACAGCTGAAATAGCTGCAGATTCTATCCATGGAAAATTCCCCCTCGGGGAACGGAACTCCCTTTAGACTATAGAAAAGACTAACTGTGGATCCACTCTGTGGAGGCAGTTAAAGCCCTTTCTTACATATGCGATTTCTTCTGTCACAAGAAGCAGGATGCTATTGCTTGCCGACAATTTGATCTGCGACACTTGTACCTCATCTTCACTTCATGCTTACACCTGTTGGGCTGGGGCCCTATTTTCCAGCAATGACCGGTCAAGGTCAATCAAAGTGGGGATTCACAGATGATTCTAGATCTTAACAAGTCTGATCACCATCTATAGTATAGAAGGATGGAACGGCGGATTGATCATCGACTCAAGCACGTATTGCCAGCTTCACATTCTAACATGTCCCCTGAAAGGTCAACAAAGAGCGCCCCCCTCTACACTAAACCTATACCCCTCTCGCTTTAGCTCGAGCTCAATTTCATCGAGCCTTGAGCTGAACCAACAAAGCATTCCATTGAACTATTTCATACCCTCCTAGAAAGCCACTTTCGGGGTTAGAACTAGTCTGAAGCTTGTCAAAAGGCTTTTGACGGTTTGAAGATGGCGATGGTGATTGAGCCGGTGCTGAAGTTGCCTGAGTTTGATAAGCCATTTTCGGTTGAAACTTTCGCTTCTGGCAGAGACCTTGACGGGCGGAGCACTTGACCAGTTGGTGATGCAATTGGCAAGTGAACAACGAGTCTTGGTTGAAGACTCAAGCTTGGTAGAAGCAAACGAGTTGGCTATGACAGATTGGGCATGTTGTCGCTTACGACTTGGGATGGTATGGGACATTCCCTCATGATGGAATAGCTACCTTGTTTGTGTTGTCTACTCAAGGGAAGAGCGGGATACTTAGCGGAAAGGGTGGACAAGGCCGAGCGCGTTCAAACGTTGCTCCATAGTGCCCTCCTGGGGAGCAACCGAGAACAAGGGCGGTGGATGGGACATTGATCCAAAGGTCGAGTACGGTACGAAGAAGCCCATTTCCTTGAAAGGCAGTTTAACGCAATGATAAGCCCCGCCTATTTATTTGCATAGTTGAAAGTAAAACTTTAGAGCTCGGCGATAGGAGATGTTGGAAAGCAAGTGTGGGTTGTAGGGGTACGCGTAGTTGAATAAGGACTTTCGGATCTGACCAGACTCCTATACGAGCACCTGACTTCCCTTATATTTACTGGAAAATCCCTTTCCTTTCCGGCTAGACCAAGGAACCGAACCGGCGTCCTCTAGGTGTACAAACTATACTCTCGCTCGATGGACATACTACAGAAAAGAGGCAAGCGTTCTAACTGATGTTATTTCCCCGTCAAGGACTTTATGGCGTGCTTCCAACGACTCAATTACCTGAAGACCTTCGAGGCAATGGGGAATACGATCGCTTCCTCCGGCACTGTCTATTGGTGCTGGAACGTTAACTAGCTAGAGAAAAACTATCTTTACAGGGCCTTACTTTCTATCTCACACTCGGGAAAGAAAGACTCTTTGGCACTTGCTTACGAAGTAGCTTATCTAATAAAACTGTTGGAGCTACTTGAACTCTCAAGGGACTGAGAAAACAAGGCTTTACTATAGGCATCTGGAAGAAAGGCGGGATTTCGAGCAAGCATTCAACATCCTGACTTGTAAGCATCCCTTATCTATATTTTCGGGTGTCTTAACAGAATAAGATAAAAGAGAACTCTTCACTCATCGACCCTTCATTTTCTTTCTAACATACGAGCAAAAAGAAGGAACCTTGAAAGTACCACTTTCACGTTAACTGGCATAGCACATGCTTTTGGCATTTGCGATGGGAACTTACGTTCTTCCCTGTCCTGCCCACTCGTTCCCTATCTATTGAGCCTGCCCCTTACCTCCTTTTCAATGTAATCCAAACCTTCATTCTTGAAACGTTAGCTCTTCATTAAGTATATATGGACTGTGAAAAGACTCTCCTTACGTTCTTGACCCGAAAGAAAGAACCCCTATCGTTTCAAGCTTCCTCTTCGCGCCCGATTTCGGCGGCTAGGGTATAGCATGGTTAAAGGCCTCTTCGTACCCCGTAAAGTAAGAAGAGTTCGGGTAAGGGCTCTTTAAGGTCTTCACAAGAGCTAACGCTTCCAACAGGGTCTCAGTTGATTGAGTAAGGCTTACCGCAACGAATTTCTTTCTATGAGATGAGCGAGCTGCCCGGACTATACCGACACCCGGGAAGCAAGCTACTTTGCTAATTCAATCCAATATAAACTAAATAAATAAATAAAGGGTGGTCTACGCTAAAGGAAGCGCGATTACCGGTAAGCATAAAAGTCTTCAGTGTCCCCTCGATCCGGTCTTTCAATGTACCCCGTTATCTAAGTCCTAGGAGTTATCAAAGGTGGATGCCCCAGTTCAAGTGGGAAGCTCTCTTGCAAGCCAGTCGCAAGCAAGCGACCTATATTATGTCCCGAGCAGAAGTATTCATTCGTAGGGATGCCTAAGACAGCTTCAGCCCTCTTGGTTGTGCCCTATCAAAAATTTTCCACAAATAAGCCCAGCCCTACTAATCATCTAAAAAAACCTGGAAGCCTGCGCCCCCTTAGTTTTCCATGCCCTGAGAGTGATGAGTCCTTAGCCAGTAACGCCAGTGCTTCTTTTCTTGCTTCCACTGAAGATACTCTTTCTTCGCTCCTCTCCGACTCGCTTACTCGCATAAGGGTCGATGCAATTGAGTCCTTTTACTACTCTAAATGAATGCTCTCGTTACTTTTATGGAACTCGTCCTTTTTACTTTCTCTTATTAGCTTAATAACAATTGAATATCGCTTTCTTACTCTATGTTTATGTTCGCTGCGTAGCTCCAGTACTTTATTTTCGCTCTATAAGGTCTGATCGTTCAAGTTTCAAGCGCCAGAAGTAGGAATGCTACAGCCTATCTACTGCTGCAGAAGCTTTCTTATTGGGTTAAGCTACTGGGTTAGCCGACATAGCGTACAAGGTTCGATGCTTTTTTATTATTAGTTAAAAATGCAAAAGAAGGCTTTCAACGATTGGGTGGTTTACATCGACTGAATAGGATAGGGGAAATGAAATAAATCGTCTTCTTTCATATATGAATTGGAAAACTAAAGCATCAAAGGGCCCGGAAATCCAAGTATGATGGAGCAGAAGTTCTCTACCCTACCCTATCCGTTATAGTCGACTTATTGAATACCTAACCCTCTTACCATTGCCTAACAAGTTTAGCGTTCCGTTCGGGCGGCTAGTCTAGGGTGAAAAGTCTGTCTAAAAAGTCTGTTCATTAGCCCGTGCCCGTATGTCTTTCATAAGCCCCGCCCCGAAAAAGTATGCCCGAGAACTATAACTATATATAAACATCTCAATGAAAAGCATCCAACCCTTTGCCCGCTGCAAGTGCTTTCGACCGAATGTAAGGAAGCCCGGGTGCTCAACTAAAATAAAAGCAAGTTGAAAGCTAGGTTTTTCGCTGCCTCTTCCCAAAGGCCTGCCTTACCGACACGCCACCCAAAAGAATCAAACAAGAACGCGGCGAGGGAGTATCTTCTTTGAGAAATGGTTAAGTTTCCGAGTCTGTTTCCGTTCTCATCCTCCCTGGAACCATGGTCTTGTTGCTTGGCTTGCTTTCATGTCAGTACTTATTCTCTGAACTTTCAGACTGAAGCTTAAGACATGGGATTGCCTGGAAAGAAGGGGCACCTTACGCCTTGGCTCAGGGGAGATCCCCGGAAAGAAACAAAAGAATCTATTGGCAAGCTGGTATGAGAGGAATGCGAGCTTAATTTTCTTTCATTATAGTTTTCTCCTATTCTCAAGTGAAGCGAAGAAAGCTCGGCGCCATCCCGCTACTGTCTAGCTGCCCTACCGCTTTCATTGCCCGTAAAGACTCTATCTCTACAGCCGCCTTCTCTTTCCTTTTCATTACAAACAAAGCGATCCGCTTTCATAACTAATAAGGCGTAAAAGAAAGGAGTTTCGGTATTCGTTCTGACTTCCGCTCGCAAAGAAACAAGATCTGGATTTGACTAGGGCGAGCGCAGTTTACTATGCGAGTGGAGAGATTTAAGCGAGCTAATAGCGAGTGGACTTTGCCCCTTTAGACTTGCAGTAAAGCTGAACAAGTTTACTCAGCTTGCACTTGAGCTTGAAGCCTTTTTTTAATCCTAAACTAAAGTAGCATTAAAAAATCCCCAAAGCTACAAGAAAGCCGAGACTACAACAACCGCTGCCCGAGATAAGACTTTTTTGCGATGCGGCGTGATTCAAATTGCTACGCCTTCCGATCTCGCATTCGACGATCGGGAAAATAACAAGAAAAATTAGATGGGAGATTTTAGTGGGACAATGTGCCCTCGTATGCGGTCGCGGCAGATAAAGAAAAAAGAGCATTCCTGACTCGCGTCCATGATCCAGTCCATGCACGCGGTTCGGCCCATGCCTGCAAACTAGTCTACACCCACGGTCCAACCCGCGCCTGCAGTCCGACTCATGCCATCGCTCCAGCGTTAGAGCTTATCAACGACACTCTGGTCCGACCCATGAAGGCACCTACTACGAAAAAAAATGGGTACAAAAATGCTCTATACAAGAAATTAAAGAAGCAGCTATCGCGGGATTTCCGCATCCGGAAGTCTCGCACGCACTCCTCCAGCATCAAATGGAGAAATACCTTATCCGCTCCTCTCCCTATCGGGCTGGAAAACCCTTTTTCTAT
>CANTUT010002261.1:17500-35000 GCA_947687605.1 Reutealis trisperma
ACAGCTTTTATCCATTGAAGGAATAGAGTTGAACAACTCCTTACTTAGACTGAAGGGAAAGAAAGGGAAACTTTGAACAACACAGGGAACTCCTCTTCAGGAATTGCTTCGGTACGGGAATCAGGACGTAAGGAAGGGACCGACAACTATACAATACGAATAAAAATAAATAAATAAAAGGGACTTCAGTCGATAACAGACCATAGGGAAGTAGAGCGTATAAAAACCATACCAATGGCACATATTCCAGATTTTCAACCTCATTGGCCCCGTTTTCCACATCCATATGCTTGAAACTTGGAAATAACTCTTTGATGGAGTCAGTAGGTAAATGCACATCCAGTCATACAACATAGAAACAGTAATTCATGTTCTTGTGGAATTACTTTGGTTATTAGTTAGGGATACAAATACAAATATAAATAAGCCAGGTAAACAAGAATAGAAGTTCCCATCCAGCATCTACGTTGAGGCCTCGTTTGAACTCCCAATTACGGGTGATACGTCGGATAGACTCTATCTTAGAGATCTGGTAAATCCCCAACTACAAGCTCTCAGTTATAGAGTGACTCGGAAGTACTGCAGCTGATGATAGCTATGCTGTAATCGAAGAATCTCGATCTGTAAGAAATGCATATGAAAGCTGAATGCTGTCCTAAGCTTCGCTCAACCTGTGAAATGAGAGCAAACGGGCCGGTTGAAGCCCCCCATTCTTTCCTCTTCCACTCTGAGTTGTATGATTGGTAAAGGATCAATGGCCTCTAGCCAAAAGGGCGGAGGCTTCAATGTTGTGATGCATGGGGTTATTCATCGCAAGCTGTCTTGCTTCCTCATTGAGTAGAACTGGAAGGACGTTGTCTCTTCTTCTCAAGTTCTCATTTGCAAGGATCTGGACTTTGATCAGCTCGTATTCCGGCTTCAGTCCAGCCAAAACAAAAGATGCCAGGTGTGCCAACTGCACTCAAATTTCATCCACCAACCGTCAGAGCCATTACACCTTACAGCTGCCTTCCAAGCCCTACCACTGTGATGTTAGAATTTCAATGAAATTCTTATGGCTGGTGACTTTAATGCGGTCGTTGATCCATCCGAGAAATTGGGGAGCCACGTAGACTATTCAGGGGAGGAACGCTTCATTAGCACTTTCGGCTTTCTCCTTTCTTATTGATTGAAACTACCTCTTCTTCTTCCTCTTTCTTGCTTGGCTTTCCTGTTCTATCGGATACAGACATGGCAATCTACGTATGTGAAGTATCGATTAAGCCTAGTCGTGCAAAGGAGAGGCGGGAGATCGACCAACTGACTACATTCAGTATCCTTTCTTTCCCGTGAACGCTAACTAAACTACTCCGTCCCTTCTCACTGCAGACGATAAGAAGTTGTTCGTCTTTCCCCAGCTAATAGATAAGAAGATTAGTCCCAGGGAGCAGAATACTTGGAAAACTGTGTTAGCGAGCATATAGTGGAATAGCGAGACCCGATATGATATGGATGTGCCAAAGCAGCTTATCGAAGATCAGCCCTGAGGCAAAGGTTTGCTTCTTCAAGAGTCACCCTTCATGTCCAAAGCAAAGCTTAGAGACGGAGTGCATGGCCGGGAATGAGGAAGAGCGAAGGAGAGTCAGTCCCGGACTGGCTATCGAGAAGAACAAATGTAGCTAAGGATAAAGCTAATCAACTTCAATGCAGGGGAGTCAGTCAATAGGCAGAAAAGTCACCCAAGGGAAGATCATGTCACTGAAGACCAAGCCACGAGCTAGCTCAGTTAGAACAAATTAGGACTACTATCACGACTATGGACAGGCTCCTTCCTCATTAACAGAAACTTTACTCTTACTAGACGAAAGAGAAGCCGGCAGGCAAAAGATAAAAAAAAATGGTGAAATAGCAGACTAAGCCACTCTGACTACCAGCATTCCTACCCTTTGACTGCTACCCTTGGACAGACTGAGAGGACTGATAGCAAGGGACTGAGACCAAGCAGTACCTCTTAACTAGCCAAAGAGCTTTCTAAGACCGGGGATTTGTCCACTTCTTCTCGAACAAGAACAGGAGATTCTTGCTAAACAGGGGATTTTCGAACAGTAAGAGCTAAGACTGATGCCCTATATTGCGCTATCCCCCCCTATTCAATGCTCTCCTTGGCCTTTTCTCATCCTTGCATAAAAAAGAGGAAATCGACAACCCCCTCGATTGTACTATAATAAGAATGATTTTTGCATCCCCTTTCACTGATAAATAAAAGAGTCGGCAACTTGCCTTGCGTCGCAGCTTGACCTTTCTTTCCCATGCTCTGAAGTTTCAGTCTAGAGGCTAGTGAGGCTCTTTCCCTACCAGGAACAACCAAGGGTCACAGTCTGACATTAGGATCGGGCAGGAACCCAGTCCTTTCTAACAACTGCCATTAAGGTCTGCTTTTATAAGATAAGGCCACTCCCTCCTTCCCTAGGGAGGTCGGACTCTAGAAATTCCTTTTCACTGGGAACAACTCCTGGAGTTCACGGGAGCTCATTGCTTGAGCTAGATGTTCATTTGGATCGGTTCCAGTGGACGGGAGCAATTGAGGCTGCTGGATGCCCTCGAGCTGCGTCTTCCACTAGTGACCCGGAGGCTATGAAGGTACCACCACCTTCTCCAGTGATGCCTACTGAAACCAGAACTTCCCCAAGGGTAAACTTCTTACTCATCTCATTCATTCGAAGCTTTCATAAATTTCTACAACATCTGACATTCAGTAATCTGCTCAATTTCAGATTCCAACTCCTCCAAGCACTCTCCCTGCCAGTATGACAGGATCCTCAATGTCTGCCCAGTCCTCCTCGAGCGTGCAGATAATGTCAAGAAATCTGATAGCAGAAATTTCAAGTAGGACTAGGACTCAGAGATCTCCTTCGATTGGTGAAATCTCGAGTTCAAGTCTAGCTCTAAGTCCTGATTTTCTGCAACAACAAAGAGGAGCATTGGCAGGCTTCCTCAACATATCATTGATCCAGCCTGCCTAACATTAAAGTCAAACCTTGAACTTCATTGTTAAAGCAAAAGCCTACTGTTCTTTCAAGTCCTGCCTTCATAGAAAACTCCTTCCTTCGGGGTACAGGTCGGTCACTCTCAGTTCTTTTTTCTATACGATGATTCTCGCACACGATTCAGTCCGCCACAGAGAGCCTTCTGATAGTTCGAGATAGACGTTTATTGTGGGAGAAGATCCCCCGTTTCATGCTGGTTATGGCTAGGCGATGGAAAGGAAGTGTTCAGCTGTGGTCAATCGAATCTGCAACTCGGCTTTATTGCCTAGTTTCTTCTTTCCGGCAGTAATGCTTGATAGAGGAAATGCCTCACCTGAGAGTTCAAGTTCAATCCCATCACTTCATGCCAGTCTTGATCTGACCTCGATTCCGCCCTTACTTCAACTTCACTTAAAGACTATTACCATTTATCGGCCCAAGGACTATGCTTCTAAGCCCGCCCTTGAATAAGCAGTAAGGCGTGGGCACGTTGGAACGATCCCGCTTTGAAAGCTCAACCTCGAGAGAATAAGTTTCGCCGGTCCAGTGACTTGGCATACAAAGGCGAGTAGGGTTCTCCTCTATGTGGTGCACTCCCGCTTCTTCATACCCGGAATAAGTTTGAGCTGCTCCAAGGAACAGCTTTTTGCTGCTGGATGAAGGTCTTACGTCGGCTAAGAAGACGGAAAATTCTATCTTTTTTGCGGTCCTGGAGATTGGGGAGATAAGAGTTCGCCCTCCCTTGGGTGCTCGCAAGGTCAAAGTAAAAAATTCTATTCTTTCATTAATACAGGGATAGGGGGAATAAAGAGTTTAAGTGATTTACACCTCGAAGTAGAGTGTGTAAATACCGGATGCATAGGTTGAGTCATTCGCTAAACAACTATTTTGTTGGGCGATCAACCAGGTGCTCCTACCCAACCGGACTAATGAATGCCAACTGGAAGAACTAACTTTCCTATCGTTCAGTAGGAGATCCCTTCTTGTGGCTTGAAAATGATTACCTGTTGTTAATGGGGAGAGATCTTCCATTAGGGTTTGATGCTCCTCAATGGAGATCCCCAGAATAATAGCTTGCTTGTGGAACCCTTTGTTTGGTACTTTAATGGGGGTATTCTTGTACAGCTTGGCCCTTTACCTGGCGCACTGCCATCGAATCTACTAGTCCTCCTCAAACCCAATGGGATAGAATTCCTTGCGAATTATAGTTTTCAACTTTTTCCGTGACAACCCAGAAATGTCATGGTTCCTCATATATGCATTCCATCAAGTTAGTGCATAATTTTACGATTTAGATTGAATTTCTCCGATCCAGTTCGTTCTGTCTTCTTTCCGACGGATCAGTCCTATTTAGAGAAGGGCTTCCCATTCTGTATGACAACAGAACGAGCATTCGCTGGACGGCCAAACATTGAATGAAATGTTGGCATGGGGTTTCGGCAATTTCAATTCCATTTTCAGTCTTTTTCAATTGAAATTGATCTTGTATACGCCGGTTGAAGCACACGTTGGAGCATCCAAACGAACCAGCAGAGGCTGCTGTGGCAGAGACAACAGCAAAAGCACTAGTCTCCGTTGATCACCTACTAGCATAGGTGGCAGGAACTAACTAGGGTTTAGGTACCAATTCGAAGAGCATTCGTTTACCTCTCCTTAGGGGTCGAGAGCAGCCAGCCCTAGAGGTACCACAGTAACAGCGGCATTCCGACCTGATACGAATCCCTACCTCTCTATCCACAACCGACCCACCATTTCGAAAGCTTATTTATTTACTTGAGGTATAGGTATGGGCACAGGTTCCTTCGGCGGCAGGAAAGGCAGTTGACTTCGTTGACCCGGATTGGAGCAAACACGCAATACACACGGAGGTGGGAACTGCAGTATAGTATATATACGTCAACTTCTAAAAAAAACTGAAGATTAAGTTGACTCCATTGATGCATTAATGACCCATTTTAAAAGGTAAAAGCACTATCTCGCCCATATACGAATACAAAACCACTTTGAATAAATACAGATTGAAATTGAGAATCAGTTTCCCTTTGGACGGATCCAGTTCCCATTCGGGAGCCAAAGCTTGACTAATAATGACTACCCGGCAAAAATCCTTGAATCTCAGTTTCAGTTCCGCAAAGGAGTAAATATCCGGATTCATAGCCCATTGAATACCCGGTTCCCCGGGTATAAGCACTTGATCTAGTTTTTTTTATTGATTCAGTCCCATAAGCAATAGCAGGGATGGCGGCAGAGCTATAGTAAAAGAAGCCGCGGGAAGCAAAGGCACCAATAAATAGCTACATGGATCGCATAGAAGCTTTAAGAGATAGGGGGCCATCCACCGAAGATGGAAGCGGGAAAGACGGGAGCACAAACGAGGTAGCTTATGCTTTTTTTCATCCTCACTATTTGGTTTATAGTCGAATCTGGAGAATATGAACTCATCACATTCTTCTTTTTGGTACCTTGTTATGAGCAGCTCTGGTGCTCAATCTCGGGTCTTAGGTGTGGGTCGGATCATGATAAAGAAGGTTCGGTGCTTGTCTAATTCCCAAGCGGAAAGTCGTCTACTTGCAAAGTAGATGGGGTGATCAAGCGGCCCTTCCTGCGCCAACATACATCCAATGGCATAGAGTGGATGCGTCAGTATGAACATGAACTCCTTATTCCAATCTGAAAACCGAAGGATTGGGGCTGTTCCCAAGAGGATTTCCTAGGTTGGGTACAGAAGTGTATTCATACAACTATCAGTTATTTGCTTGCTTTCGTGTAAACTCACTGAATAGCCTTCGTACTTGATTTTAAGGAACCTGTCTTTTTTGATGGTGAGCTGTATTCCAAGTGAGAAGACTTCCGTAGGTCGCTTTTGACGCTGACACTGCTCCGGACAACCCTCGCTGCTTCGCTCACCCGTGAGTTGCGAAAACTTCCTTCTGGATAGGTATCCCACGAAAGAATTAAACTCCCTAAAGGAAGAGAACTTTTCAAGGGAAGATTAGAGAAAGCTACCAAACTCCACATGTCGGATAAGGTAGGTCGAATCAATCAGTGGAGCACCTGCCTCATGCTAGTCAGTCTTTTCTTTACTATTATTGCCTCCTACCCTGCCCCGGTTCTAAGCCAACCCTTACTTATCTATTGCCATCCGCCGCCCATGCTTCGTCATAGAGTTAGGTGGGCCTCCACAAGCTGCTAAAATCTTTCAGTTTCAAACCAGGAGCCCTTATCTTTTTAGGAAAAACAGCTTTCGTGCGGTCTCTTAGTCAATTACTTCGATCTGATACCTCTCGATTCAGAGAGGAAATGCGCATTTGTATCATTTTTAGTCTCCCCATCTCGATCTCTACTAATTGGATATGGGGCTGGGTGAAGGGAAGCTTTATGGGAGAAAGGAGAAAAAGGTCAGGTTAGTAGCTAAAGGCTTTACTCAAACATATGTGATAGATTACGAGGAAGCCTTTGCCCCGGTAGCCAAGATGAAGTCTGTTCGTCTCCTGCTCTCTATTGCTGCGAATTGAGATTGGCCTCTGTTCCAATTAGATGTTAAAAATGCCTTCCTGAACGGGGACCTACAGGAAGAAGTTTACATGAATCCTCCACCCGGGGGGGAGGATAACAAGGTTTGCAGACTTTGAAAGCTATCTATGGGCTCAAGCAGTCTCCCAGGGCCTGGTCGGAAACTGAGGCCCGAGTAGAACTCCTTTGTTCAATAAAAAAGAGAGAAAAAAAAAGAGCTCTTAAGGGCTCTATTTGAAAGGTACTGGCGACGAAGTCAAAACAGGATACCAGCAGAGTCCGACATCCATAGGAATATCGAACATCCTACGAATATACCGTTTACACAGCAGCACACACTTCTCACTCACTCTCTTATAAATAAGACTAAAGGTTGAAGTAGAAGGCTCAGAGACTACCGACTCAAACTTAGACTTGGATTCTTGTCGAAAGACTATAAGCTTTGAGCTTAAGAATAAAGACAAGTATAGCTTAACTAACATGCCGGCCTTCTCATCCTTCCGCCCTATCAGAGATCGATGGAAAGCTTTTTTATCACCGCTATAAAAGAGCATGCATCATCTGCTTAAAGAGAGAGGATAAGGAAGCGAAACCTCTGTGTGAAACCACCCAATAAAGTCAGAGATGTCCATTCATCAACCAACATGAATTTTTGATATGTACAGCTTCAACTCTTCCCTTTCTGAAGAAGTTCTGGCGTGGGTGCCTTTGAATTAAGACTTCCCTCCGCTCATTAGATCTGGACCGTTGGTGAATTTGTCGGATAGAAAGATCTTTTCAAAACCGAATCAATTGCTTGGGTGATCGCCCCTTAGCCTGTTGTTTGGCGAAAAAGACTCCCATAAGTTGTTTATTATAATGGGTCAAACTATCCCCTGGTAAAGGGGTACTGGAGTCATAGCGGCGGCCATAACCTTTTATTCATTGGTTCATGTTGTGCTTCCCGACAAACTCCTTTTTCCTATGCACAGAAAGAAGTAGAATCCAAGAAATGAAAGCTTATGCTGCCTTCTTTCGTAGCTCTCTCTCGTCACACCGCCCCCTCGGGTGGACATAATTAGTACACTAATTCTTTGATTTGGAGAGAGGAGATCTAGCACCGAAAAAAATCCCCCTCATATATTGCCCCTCCACTTCAGTTCTGGTTCCGCTTGTTGTGGGTCCAGTCGAGCCTCTTCCAAGACAAGATTATGGGAAAGATAAGATTAGGTTATGAAATCGCTTAGCCGTTAATTAATTAAGTAGTAGTGAGGCGTCAGTACGGAGTTGCGTCAGCTGTAGATATAGACTAGGTTAAGGGACGGACTTCATCTCTTCTATTCTCTTTACTTACACCTTACACTTCCGCTGAGTCTAACGAGGCTCGGGTGCGGAGCCTTCCACTGTGGACCGAGACTACGCAAGGGTAGAACACCATAGAAACTTCGCTGACTTTATCATAAACCTTGATTTCGCTACGCTCAATAAGAATCCAGAATAGCGGAAATAGGTTCGTGTTCCGCTTCCAAAGTAAGTCGTCTTTGCCCAAGTGTGAACTGCAGACGACTCTCCAGTGATTCCATTCCTTCTTTCTTGACTTCTGGGTCAACCCAACCCGCATGGGAGTAAGAGGGTCAGCCAAACAGCGGGCAGCTCCATTTTGTACATTTGCTGAGGCAGACCAATTAGGCATTTTAGAAAAGGGAAGGGAACTTCTCACCGAAGGGGGCAGTAGGAATGAAGGAGGCGGGAAGCTACCGCTTCTAGAATGCAAGCTTATCCTTTTCTTTTTTTTAGAGCGTACCACTATTGAAATAAAAATAAGTTTATGGATGAAGTAATCGGAGTGACAAATGGTTACGGTTGCGGAAACCGGAGAAAGTCGGGAACCGTCGGTTACCTTTTGAATCAAAGTAGCGACAAGCCGAGTACTACGGGGGAAGCAAAGCTTCGTAGACAGCTTCGCTTCCTCGTCGCTTCTTTCTGGCGACTAGCTTCTCAAGTGGGTGGCTTGGTAAGCAACAAGCTACCTTCAGCATCGGTAAAATCCCTATCAATAAATAATAGGCCGGAATGGTGGGGAAGGAGGCCCTCCCTACTTCAATGGGAAGGGGGAATCGCCGTTTCACAGCCGTTCCTCTACAACTACCTTTCGCCCAACATGATCACAAACGAAGACAGAGAATTGCGTAGATAGGAGGACGAAACGCCCACTTGTCCTGATCGGAACGATTGAAGAAAGAAAGAGAATGGTGGCCCCTTTCGCCCAGGGGACATCGTCGGAGAACAATGTCGGGGACAGGGTGAGAACCTTCCGTTGGTTACGCCCTTTAAGTGTTGGTTCTTCCATATTTCTCTATGGAGATAGATCCAGAGATAGAGATCTATATCTTTCTATCGATAGATGGATATATTGATAAATGGATATTGATCTGGTTTCAAGATCTATGAACAAGAGAGATCCCTAAATATCCATTTGAAAAAAGAGATGAATAAATAGATAGGACGGAGCCAGCTGAAGGAAGGTCGCGTTAGCGCCCCTGCAATCTTTCTAAAGTAAGAAGCGAGAAACTTGACTTTGAGAAAGAAGGGCCTTATATTAGAATATTAGTAAAGGCGCGTTAGCCTATCTATAGTAAGGGGCTTCTTCAAATATCCCATAAAAAAAACAGGGGCTTCTCAAAGCTTGTAGTTTAGGGGTGCGTAGGTTTGGAACCCTATACAAGGGGCTAGCGCGCAATGGCTTTCTCTGAGAGGGGCTACCTTCTTCAAGCTCCGCTTGCTGCTTTTCATTTTGATAGGAGTGCTTGCTGCTCGCTTGCTGTCTACTAAACGAGCCTTCACTGCCCGCCCGGCCCCTATCTTTAATCTATCTTTAATCTTAAGTAAAGTGAAGTAAAATCAATGAAGTGAACAGCCCAACCTCTTTGTTTGAAGCTTTTCCAGAATTATACTTGTTGAAGCTTTGCTTCCCCTAATTCCAAAAACAATAGACTTGCAACTATAGTATAGGAAAAAGCTTCTGCGGGCATAGGGGGGTTCAGAAAGGATCTGATCGTAGATAGAGACTGAAACCGGGGCGGATGTAGCCAAGTGGATCAAGGCAGTGGATTGTGAATCCACCACGCGCGGGTTCAATCCCCGTCGTTCGCCCATCAATAAATGGACCATTTGTTACGGAGACACAAGACGACAAACCTAGAAAGCATTTTTTCTGCAATTCATCTCTTGGCTTTCAAACGCATCCAAGCAATTGGTATCCGATTGAAAGCATAGATTCGCGTCGCCTACTTGCTGAAAGCACAAATGGAATGGCTGATCATTTCTTGTATGAAGTTTTTAAGACCTCACTAATCAGCCTTACACTTTTTAGTTCATAATGAATGAAATGAACCCCCAGACTCAATTACATCGAGCCTCCCTTTTACTAAACCATGGGGAGCCCCGAGTAGTTTACCGGGCAAATTTAGTTGTCGTGACGATATCTTTCTTAGTGGAAGATCGGAAAAGACTTCTCTTCATCACGAGACTGATCGGATCTGCCGTAGACACCCGAGACCTCCACAAGGCAGGCTAAAAGAGTAAGAGGACAACAAGAGTAAAGAGTTATGCTTTCATTTCTTTGTTGAGATTTCAATTCGGCACTCGGTTCCTTCGTCTTAAGTAAAGTGAAGTTTACTTTTTCGATTTTTAATTCTTAGTCGAGCTGATGGCGAGATCGATTTTTTGGTCGAGGTTCAAGAGAAAAGAGAGGTTTAAGAATGTTATCGAGTGAGAACGTTTAAGAATGTTATCGAGTGAGAACGAGAGGAGTGGGAGTGGGAAGGAGCTCGCTTTAATATGAGAAATGCAATAAGGGAGAGGAAGGAACTGAGGAATGCACTCGACTCGACCTAGGTTCAAGGGTACTCGACCAACGGGAGAGTACTTCGTTCCTCGGAGAACTCACTTGCTTTACACTAAACACTTTTACTAGAGTACTTCAGGTTCAGGGCTTACGACTCTCACTAGAGCACTTCCTCATGTACTCCCGGAAAGCAAAAATAGCCTTCAAACTAGTCTCTCTACTCCCTCGCCTCCTGCACGACATCAAAAGCTACTATTGGGATTAGGAGTACTCCCAAAAAGAGTAGACTCCAACTTCTGGCCTGCCATCGAAAGAAGTTCGACTGGACACCGATAGAAAAAGTTACTGGCAGCTTGCCCTATTCCTGACTATGCGCCTCCTATTGCCTGCCTCACCTGGACCGCTACTATCTTATCTACCTATTGCCGCGCCTGGATCTCCGGGAACTAGAACTTGCCCGAAACCAACCTATGCCCTCCTACGCACCCACATCGAAGGAGTTAGCACTCGCAGGAATTCAATTACGAGACCTATTGGGAGCAGAAATTAAGAAATTAGGAGAGTGCCTTATTCTGTAATCTATTACAGACATTAGATAGCTGCTATCTGTACCTGTGTCGGAAGTTGGTTGGTCAAAACCTGTTGGGCATTCTCCCAAAGCTGGAACTAAAACTAAAACCAGAAGAAGGGGGGGGGGGGGGAACTCCATAGCTCTTTCAAAGGCCAGGAAAAAGACGAATTCTCTCTATCCCATTCACTTATCTATATCCTTAGATAAAGTTGCTGGCTTGAAACCCTTATCACCGCGTAAAGAGAGAGAGAGAATAATTGCCAATGCTTAGGTAAGTAGAAGCACTAAAAAAGCTTACAACACTTCCACTGGTACTCCAAAGGGAACTGGGCTTGCTTCTGCAACTGGCTCCGCTGCAAGGGATTGGCATACTTTCTTTTAGTATTTGCTTGAGGGGCTTAAGACAGGAAATATGATCTAATTGCACTACCACTGGTCAAACCTCCAGGGCAAAAGATTGTAACTCTAGACTAGATGACAAACAAGGGTCCGAAGGAGAGCTCGCCAGCTTCGCTAACAAAGTCTCAGGGTGGTGCCTGGTCCAACAGAATGGGAAACTACTGGGGTCAGATTTCAACAGATCAAAGTAACGAACTCAGTAGTAAACCAGTTGAAGATCTTTCTTGGCGGAACGATCTTGAGTAGGAGAAGCATGTTGTACTACCAACTAGCCTATCAAGAGGCGCTGTTTGATTAAACGTTCCATCCATTGGCGCCTTAAAACAGACGCTAACCACTGGTGGACAGGAGCTAGCAACCTCTGGTTGACATAGTTACCTATAGCAAATATGCGCCTTTTACCCCCACCCTCAACTGTGCAACTCAGTCTACCAAGGATAGGATCTATGCCCAATTGTCGACAAGTGGGTAAGGACGGACCTATGCGCCGTTCAAACCACTCCAAGTCCGACGGCGTGAATGTTTTGTTATTCTCATCGAATGCAAAACGGACACGCTCAGGCCAGAGACAGCCCAGTGAGAACTGCTCTCCTCTTGCGTGGACAAATTCCATAAGGAATTGAAAACACGGGATTTCCCAGAGAAGCACGATAGTGCTCTTCTCAAAGACTTCTTAGTCAATTCGGGATCAATCCACTTAGAAACTATCCAACTAGTTGGGAGAGCCTTCAAAGTTGGCACCCACGAAAGCCCTTGGTAAAGGGGCAGTGTGGAGATCCAAGGGGTGTAACGCTGAAAGAGATCAATCAGGGAGACTTTGATCTAACCGACAGCGCTGCGCATCCTTCCCTCCCCTCCTTTCTATCATTAGAAGGAAAGGCAGGAGCAGGTTTATAGTCCCAAGTAACTGATTGACTAGCTTTTATAAGCAGCATCTAAGTAAATTCCAGATCTATAGTAAGCATCAGTCTTAGATCCTCTAGGAGCAGGGGAAGCAGAGGTGAAGGCATCTTCAATAGGAGCAGGAAGAGGCAGCCATTTCGGTTCTTCCTCAAGCTAGGCGGCTGTAATGCTTCTTGCTCGCTTGATAGCTGGCATTCACCACTGATTCTTTATTTCGTTTATCGTCTTGAACGATGATAAGTATCTCCTCCGCCCGCATACTTTCTACGTAACCCAACATTGGCCGGTGTAAGTCGCTACTCTTTTCAGACAACCCGTAAAAAAACTTCTTCCCCGCTTTGATGAGTCTGAGTGAGAAAGCTACTATGGCCACGTCTTTGCTTTGTTCTTGAGAGCATTCCCCCCACTCAAGCCCTTTCTCCTTACAACTCATTTCTCGCACACCGTCTGGGTAAATGTCTCTTTCACATACTCCATCTAAGGATCAAGTGTGTTCACAGCCCAAGGGCTTTCCTTCAAGTGTCTTTCATGTGCCGATAGGGAAAGAAATGAGAAAAAGGTGTCCTTATAACAGTATTCCACGTTTTCCCCTCTGTGTGACATGTCCGGGTTGGGTCCTATCACATGGACTTGGAAGGAAGGAATACATCAAGTGTTAAGTTTGACATGACCTATGGACTTTTTCCTTGGCGTACCGGTCTAATAGAAAGGAGGGGAAGAAGCGGGGTAGTAAGGACAGCCATTAAGGAGTATATGCTTTACACATCTTGTCCAGTGGAATCCTTCATCGCTTCGTCCATGAGCGGTCCGTAGAGCGCTTTTTCCCTAAAACTCTCTCTCTAACTCGAAGTGCAGCTTGGATTACAGTCTGTGAGTGAGGATACGTATCGTATGGGGCATTCGTATGGAGCGAATTTAGCTTATGGTATGGCTCGAAGGTCTTGTCGTGCGTCTTGGAGCGAATAATTGCTTAAAGGATTCGTTCGCGTAAAGAGGGTCGGGCCATAGACATTCAACCGAAAGGTTTGATCTCATACGATTGAGCCGCTAGAGGAATCGGCATCACTACGAGCAAGACGTGGGATATTAGGCTGAGCATTGCCCATGGCAAGTGACGGGTAATGCGGCTATAAGAGAAAGAGTGCTTCCTACCAGATGAAAGAATTCTTCTTCGCCTGATTGATGGATTGAAAAAGCACTTTTAAGGTTAAGGGGAATGCTTTTAAACGAACTAGCTTACTGACTTGTTAGATTAAAAAAGATAATGCTTTCTCACAAGATTGCTAGCTTGCCTTCTTTCCCATCCCTAGCTACACCGGCTACTTGCCCGCAAACAAGTCTGTCGGGTAGACACAAGATAGAATTTTCTTAATAGGAGTGGCCTTAGTATTGCCCTCTCTTCCCTCCTTCGTAGATCAATCCTAATAACCAATTTCCTTCCCGCTTTCCAGATCTAATAGCCCAAGAAAGCACCAAGGAAAGATTGAGTTAAGGTGGGTCTTCTAAGGTTTGAGCGAGGCTATGATTATTCGATTGCTAGGACTGGTAGCGGAGGAAAGGTTAGATGGGGAAGGGCAAAAGCATCAAGGGCTAGCTTACAGTGAGAGTCTAGTGGTTACAGCGAGTGAGCATACTGGATCCAGTTTTCAATCTCCGATATTCTCCATTTCATAATCTTTCACTATCGAGGAGTGGAAGTTGCACTTGTCTTTGCTCTCAATCCCTCTGATGATCTTCACTCTCATTTCCTTGCCCACAACACAACCCACTTAGCTCCAGAAAAGAGAGTAGGTAGAACAGCTTCTTCTTGTGACCATGCTACCATGAGTGAATTCCACTTCTTTTTCTTTACCTCACCGCTAACCAAGAGCAGTTGACAGGAGACAGAGTCTTTCCTTTATGTTGATGGGTAGGCGGACTTCACTCCCATTGATCTAACAGCATGGGATATTCTCACAAGAGCTGATTCCATCGGGTTAACAGCATCGGGTATTCTCACTGCTAGCAATCCAGTTAGTTAAGTCTCGTATGCCTATTAGACAGTATTACTAATAGTTCATAGTATCTAATCTGATCTGAGAACGGAATTAAAATAAACCGAAAAGGTGAACGACGGTCAAACTGCATGCAATCGACAGCCAAAAGAGAGAAGCCAGTCGCGGCACACTGACTATATCCTACCCCGGTGACCAGAGTCATTTCCCTCTCCTTTCAGTCTCAATTTCATCGATCCTCTCCCGTCTCCTCTTTCGTTCCGATGAATGGATTGACCATGAGCTTGCTTAAAGTGCCCTTTAGAAAGCATAGCCTCATTGTTCACATCACTAGCTACGCTATATATACCATAAATTTTAAAGAATGACCTATTAAGCTATGCCCGCTTTCCTGCTATCTCGTGCAATCATAGATAGGTCGTGCCCCATACCCATGAGGCACTCCGGCTTGCTTTACCCGCCGTCCGCGGCGTGGTCCGACTCCCAGGGCCCTCAAATCTACTTATATCTTAAGTGATGGTCAGAGATCACCGGTGTAATGCTACTCGAGGAGAAGCCTTTTTTTCCCCAAACTTACGCAATACTGATTTATTTATGAATCTCAGACGGATCATCTTAGATAATCCGCTCCACGAGTCTGCTCGGAACCGGTCGATTCCCTCGCCCTCGCCTATGCTGGTGGCTCTGCCAGCTCCGGATGGATCCACAGCTATTGATGCCGCTAGGTCTCTATCTCGATCCTTAAGGTATGCCGCTGAAGCTCCAGGTTATGCATCTGGCCTTGCTACCGATGGATCAACATATGCTGCCTATAATGCCAAACGCGCTGCTGGTGGATATGCCACTGATGTGGCTGGCTCTTCACCGGGTACTGGATATGCGAAAGGTATGGATCAATATATTCAACACCTGGCTTAGATGCTGCTGGGTTTCGATCTCCAACCGGATAGGCAACTAGGTATGTTACTGGGTATTACGCTGTTGGTTGAAATTCATCAATAGGGTATGCCGGTCCTATACCTCTAGGCCTAGATATTTCATAACCTGGGTGCCCAACCGAATCAACTGCTTCTTCTAGTGATGCGCTCTGTAGGATCTACTACTGCTGATGGTGGTGGTTCCGGATAATGATATTTTTTCGACTAGAAAAAACTGCTTATTCAACAGAATCTACTGGCCGAAAAAGGATCCGGTTATGCTTCTAGCGGTGCAACATAGCCCCTTACTCTATAGGGGCTGCTGCTGGCTCTGGTTCCTCACCACCTAGTTGCCCGAAGCCCCCTATCCTATAAAGCCGGTACCCACAAAGCCTATGCTTCTGCTACCACCGGTTATTGCGCCGGGTAAACGGAGCCAGAGTCATAGTCAGAATCACTGGCATAATCTGCAGAATCTGTATATGTTGCCAACTAGCTAGACCTGCACCTGCTACCCCTGCTCTCGCCTATGCGTTTAGGGGGTCAACTTCTGCTACTCATGTTCGACTACTTATGCCACTATTTAATGCAGCTACTAGAACCGCTACTACTGGTGGTATTGTCGCCCGCCCCGGTGTTGGTGCTGGGTCCTGATCACGAACACGAAGTTTCAATCTGGATGTTAAGCTTGAACCCCGGGTTCTCAACCCCCCGGCTTAACGGATAAGATATTGTATAACCCAACAGTCGAGTGACTAAAGTCCCAACCTTGTTCGAATCTCCGAAATCGATGCATACCCTGTTCCCTCAATTTCCCCCGCTAACCAGTACTACATTCGTCAACCAATCCGGATAATGGATGGGGGTGATGAATGCAACTTCTATCAGTTTCTTCATCTCTTCCTGGCAGGATGCATTTCTGAAAATTCCTTTACCGGGTTTGCCCCTCCCTCATGAGATAGCTGATCATCTTTTTTATATTAAAAAGGTACTTATTATTTATTGATTGATTGTAAGTAGGAAGATACTCCATTCCTTTTTTCTAGAACCAGCTTTTAAAGCATGATTTTCGATCTTGTACCCTATGTAGCCTATGCGAAGCAAGCCAACACTGGGTCTTAGTGACAAAGTTCCTTTCTTTTTCTTTGAAAGTCGATTTTCTTCTTTGGTCAGTGTAACAGCTTTACAAGCATAAATTGCTTCTTTTAATTTGTTAATTGAACGAGTGAATAGGGTTAGAAATCTCTCACCAGCTTCACTTCAAAGGCTAATGTGGAAGTGGACTTTTTACCTCCAAGCGGAGAAAGTCCAATAAAAGAAGAAGCGAAAACGTCATTCCTAGATGCGGGAGAGAAGGTAGACTGTCCTTGCTTCGGAAGCAGCTACAACAAATACTGCTTCCGCATCAAGGACAGTCTACCTTCTCACCTGAAGTTGAAGTTAGTTCAGTTCCTTCCCTTGTTGAGTGAGGTTTTTTTCTCCTTTCCCTGCCTTCCCTCGACCGGCTCCTCCACAAATACACTCAGCAAACCGTGCCCCTCGTGCTTCTGTAAAGGGAAGCACTTCGTCTCACTACACTTGAAGTACCTTTAGGAAGTTCCCAAGGGGCGTTCTAAATCGCATTCAACCCTTATCGACAGACAGAAGTCTTACTGAGAGGTGGGATCCGCTGACAACCCTAACCCTTAGTTATGGTTCGCCGGATACTTGGGATACGTCCCAACCCGGACGGTTACTCGACTCCCCCTGTCTGAACCAACCAATCTTTCATGCTGAGGAGGAGAGAACAAACACTAATAGCTGATTGAATCATTCGACGGGGCATCCCAAGCACAACAGATAACCGATAGAACAGGGAAGCCCGAGAAGTCATCCTCTTAGATATCAGGGGAAAGGGAAGGTTCGAAGTCAATGGAACCTAGCGATGGAAGTTACTCCGTAGAATAAGGAAGTGGACCGAATCCGAGGCAATGACCGACTAATAGCATTTCAATGCCAAGCGGAACCAAGGGGATCAGATGCTAGCTCCTATGCCCCATGGGTAGGGAGTTCGAGCAAACAACGGACCAGAACTGGATATAGAAGCAAGTTGGCCAGTAGCGGCTAAGCAGCATTGAACGAGGCTACACCATCTTATATTGCACCACCAGAGGAGAGGGAGGTACCAGCCAACTATCAATCTATTTCCAAAGCTCGTTACTAAAGCTCTTCCTCCGGCACCGGAACTCTACAACTTCTCTTCTCTTCACCAGTATATGGGCATCTGTGGCCAGCTCCACCTGCATCTTCATACTCTAGCTACAATCCTTTGCCATCCCACTTCTCATCCAAATCTCTTCATTACGCTCCCAGGTACAATGTGCGGGTAGTAA
>CANTUT010002261.1:40000-45819 GCA_947687605.1 Reutealis trisperma
TTAATAAAAGAAATTCCCATTTACAAAACCACTATCTATCTTAGGGTAACCTGGCTCTTCGGAGGAAGGATTCATGCATCGAAGCCTGATTGGAGGAATGGAAGAAAGGCTGCCTTAATGTCCGTCCGCTTTCGGTTTGATAGAAGAGGCTGTTCGGGAGACCCCTAGCTAGAAAGAGAAAGAAGATCCGCCCGACTCGGCAGAAAAGAAGGTTGCTGCCCATGCCGAAAGAACTCCCGGTGCATCGAAGATAAACTCGCTCTACTAAAGACGGGAATGGTGTTAAACTTTCCTTATCAACTGACCGCTACGGGACTGCTTCCACAGATTGCACCACTTAAAAGAATAAGACGATAGCCGAATGGTGATAGACCTGCAAGCCCAGGATTTCACTTTGAATTAGTCTGATTTTCAAAAAAAGGCAAATCGCCCGGTATCCTTATTATCGAGTCCTCTATCAACATCGTTTGGTAAAGTCCCGAGAGATCCCTAAAACGCGATTGAATATAATATATGCAACTCGAAGGGCGAAACCTAAGACGCAAATCAATGTTACACCCTCAGACCCGCTCTCCTTGTTAGGAAGACTGGGTTGTGCAAGTGAAGAAGAAAGGTTTTTTATTTGGCCTTAAAGCTTACTATCGGACATATTGATCATCGGCATATTATCATTAGCCTCACTTCCAGCGCTATGAACAAGCTCAAATTTTCCCTTATGTCGGGAAGCTGCAACCAAAGGCTTAGGTACGCTACTGCCAGTAATAGGGGTTAGTAGGTTTTTATATATCTCTATGAGAACCAATGGCTTACGCCTTGTCCTTTTTTTAAATGTTCCAGTTCGAATTTTCTTAGTAGAAGCAAGAGTATGTGGGATCCGCATATCAAACCTTTTTCCATAGAGGGAGGGAAGGGCTTTGGTTCACAAGTGTGTGTAAGAAAGGGTGGTCTATAACTGTAAATTCTTCTAGAATATCCGACTATTCGATAACATAGGCCCAAACTGGCTCCTTAAAAACTTTTTTTTGTTACCGAGAACGGAAGGACTGTTCTGAACAGGAACTGCGAACCTATCTCTCTCTAAGAGAGTTCAGCCTTGAGACTGTGCTAACTCCCCAACGTACCGACCAATGTGCGCTTTTTTTTCCTATGTCTGGTGTTGACTCATATCTTGGGCTGACCGAAGTAAGACCCAAAGGTAGAATGAGCGTAGTTGATAAAACCAGGAGGCGTGAACTATGAAATAGTAATATACTCCCTCCCTCGGAAGAAGTAACAGTAATGGCTGCGAGGCATGTGATCTGTTAGAGTCAGTCTTTCATTCAAATTTCAGATTCGCATATCAAGACCGAGTGGGAAGTACCCCTTTTCTGGTGTTGGTACAGCCAATTCAAGATCCTTCTATAGTTGCGGAATATGCTTTTTGCCGCTAGTAATTAAGCGTCTTTCCCTACGCTAAGCTTCCTCTCCTTGTGCAGAGCTTCCCTTCTTTCGCTAACTCGCTGCTCGCCTCTGGGCAAGACGTTGTGACTTCACTGTGCGACTACTCTTCTAAAGCTATAAGCAAAGCAAAAAATCATTACTCAACAGAAGACATGGCATGGTACTCGGCTTCTTCTGTGCTGGACTTGGATACAGTTTCTTGCTCTTCCAAGAGATCAATGATGAGCCAAGGAAAACACAAGAGCCTGTCTCTTGCACGACCACTACTTTTCTTGCAGGGAAGACTGAGCTCAGCCTAGACTGAATCCGTCACTGTTGGCAAAGACGGGGGAAGGATGCCAGGTAGAGTGCTTATGCCCGGGCCTCAAGCCAGGTGGGGAGAAAGATAAGCATATTCCATAGGCGGAATGAGACTATGAACTAATAATAGACTATGTTACTAGTAAGGCCGACTCAGACTATGCTATGACTACTAGATTGAGCTTTGGCGAATAGAAGCGGTATCGAAAAGAAAGGAACGGACCTTAGATCATTCATTCTTTTTCCCCTTCTTCCCATGAAACCGAGAGAAAATACAGCAGAAGCCCCTGAACTGTTTCGGTAAAAGACAGAGGTCTTGCCAGAGCCTCAGTAGCTAAGCTAAGGCCGAATCAGGACTGGAACAGAAGATATTGGTTTGTCTTTCGCCTAGAGCAGAATTACACTTCAGAATCTCAGTTTCTATCGGCCGGGTGAAGCCAAGGGGAATGCCACTCAGAGGTTCGGCAGTTAAGCCGCCCTTCCTTAATGGGCAGAAAGGAGGAGACAAGAGGACCTGGTTAACATCTATACCATTAAGCAATCAATGAAGCCAACTCAAAGGCAAGAAAAGGTCAGACTCTCGAATCAGATAGGGCTTCGGCAATGAGATCAACTGCTTGAACGAGTTTAAGAGCAGAAGGAGGGGAAGTCTCTCAGTGATTGCCAGAACCAAGTCTTCCGTTGGAAACTAATATGCTTATGTTAGTACACCTGCAAGGTTCCTCTTCAATAGCTTTATAGACTAAGAAGGGAGATTATCTAGACTAGCTCTCACTTCACTTGTTTACTTACTTCATTGCCTAAGGGCATTTCTTACCTTTATAGGAAGGGACCAGGACAGAGATTATTAAGGAATGAGCCTATAGAAAGTGTTACAGGAATGGGACTATCAACTACTGATACACTGCCTGGAGGAGATCAAATCTGTGAAGAAGACTTAATATCCCCAGGGGACCCTATTCGCTCGCTTAGCTTAAGACTAGAAATACATGATTTTGGGAACTAGCACTTTATCTAGCTGGCTTGAAAAGAGGTAAAAATACTAGCTTCACTAAGATCCCTACCCCCTTTACCCTGAGGGTCTAGAGAGGCGTAACAGTTATTTCGGGTCTACCTGTAATTCCAGCCATTGGGATACCTACAGTTGCAGCCTCTACTTCCATACCTTTTCCTTGGAATCTAGTTTCAGTACTATATGGGTCAAGGATTGGCTACGGTACTACGGTACTGCGCTTCTTCCAGACGTACCCATTGAGGAAGTTCTTCAGTGCTCCGGTTGTAAACAAAAATGGAAGATCGTATCAAGTGACCAGAAAAGGAAGAAGAGGAATGGCAGGCTAACGCAGCTAAGCTAAAAGTAGTGGCTAAGGAAGCGCTCTTCACCGCATGCCCTCCAAAGAAGCTACATGCCCCGGATATAGAACTATATCTAATAAGAATTCGTTCTATTAACTATGGTTTAAGGTTGAATGTCGCTTATCAGCTGCTGTTAGCAACTAGTTGTATGTTGAATATAGGTTGTTACGGAAGCGGTAGAATTTGATTATTGAGTATAAAGCTTCGATGCCATTCATTTCGCTTCTCCTTTCTCTCAAAGAAGTCAGCCCGCAGCTTCACATCTTCTTCTTAGGACAAGGAAATGATAATTGCTAACGTTATTTGCAGGTTTAACATCCTTTGAAAGGGTACCGCTAAGCTAGTCAGAACCAGAGGCCGCAGAGGAAGTGAAGTACCATCAAAAGTAAAAAATGTGTCTTCCCTTTAAGCAGTGAGTGGGGAAAGAGAAAAGGAGAGAAGCCCCCGATCAAAAGGAAGTACTAGGTCTGCCCCTAGAGAGTCTTCGGGTCTTCCATCAGTCGTAGTTCCTGGGGACTCATTTCCATCACCCTCAGCGCGGTTTCACATCCTTTAGTCTCGCAGTTCAAGAAATAATACAGATAAGGAGTGGGAAGGATCTTCTTAAAAAGCATACTACGGCTTAGCACGCTAGGAGTGGGAGTGTGGGAGTAGGGAGATCTACTAATAAGTGGAGGAAGGAGCTATAAAAAAAATCACTTTCTTGAACTTGCTTTCTGGAACTGCAGGTATCCCACCCAAGGTCATTCCCAAGGGCTGCAAGGGACCCTGCCGCCTCCGTTTGGCCTCTTTTGGACAGATTCTCCAAGGTCAACTTAATCTGCTTGCTGGATCCTCTGATCCAATACCTCGTTCTTAGCGATCAATTCCCTAGTGTGATTATTCCCTTGCTGAGATCCGATATCCGCTTTCCTTGACATGGCAGGTCCAATCTCCTTTCCGTCCTTCTGGGCTAGGCTAATCAATCTATCACTTATGGAAGGGAGGGGGATATACTTCACACTAACCAATTCAATGAAAACAGTAAACATCGGTCTTTCTCTATATCAGATCTTGGCTTGGGAGTGAAGCAGTCTATGATAGAACCAGGACCGGCACATGCCGCCTCAAAAAAAATCGGTCTTTTGAGGCGGGAGTGCAAAAAGGTCAGTAAAGACCGGTCAATAGCCAAAAGCAAGGGAAGGCTGGGGGGCAAGCCCGAGAGAACGAGTCACGTATTGGCAGGAGGACAGGAGTAAGAGAGATGGCAGTCAGTCTATGAGGGGGAGCAGCGGAAAGGGAATCGTCGAACTAATGAACTAATTAGTGGAACCTTTTATAAGGACATAAAGAAGGGACTTTTCTACAAGGGATAAATAAAAATGACATCATAACCCTCAATCAAGTAAGACCCTCTGCCACCGAATTGGTGACACTTGAAGTAAAATCTTAAAGAGTATGCGCATGGTTCGCGTAGTTTAAGCTTCCGCTGTCCTTTCATCTTGAAAGCTCCTCCTTCAAGGAGCTTTCAAGATTCAGAGTATGATGTAATGTTCCGGATCAATGAATTCCCTTTGTAAAAGCGAAAATTCCCAGCCAGCCTTAGTACCCGAAGTGGGTAGCGGGGGCCGGATTCACCAGCACGAGTAGCCAGATTAAGTATAAGTCATCGTAGTGTAAGGTCCAGATTAAGCGATTTAGCCTGCGGAAGATGATCAAGTTCTGTTGACTCAGATGCTCGGGATGAAGATTATGAGCCTGATGAGCGTGATCGATAGCCCGATGCTCGTGGTAGAGATGAAGAGCTACCTCTTCCATTGGTTCAGTAGTTGATTCATTAGTCGAATCAGTTGTTGATTATGCAATAGGTAAAAAGAAAAAGTTCACCCTGCATCAATAGCAAATCCAGTAGCATAGGCAGTTGATCCATCCATTGAAGAAAATCCTACGTAATGCCGATGCATGAACCCCCCCCCTTTTATGAGTAAGCTCCGTAAGCCAGCGCTTCGTTGGTTGGCCGCCCTACTTAAGAAAGAATAAGAACAGTAGGAAGAGCTTTCATGTAATGCCGTGGCAACTCTTTTTTGTTTTTGATTCGATCCGGGGCGCTCCTTCACCTCGTAAACTCGGTAGCCTCAATTACATCGATCCTCGCTTTTGTTCAATTATAAAAAAAGAACCACTTTGATGGAGATTTGTAGCATCATTCAAGTAAATACAGATTGAGATCGTAGAAACATGAGCTTGTAATATAGCTACACCTAATTCCAGACCGGTTAATGCAAGAACTATAAATAAAGGACCAGGATCCCCTATGAAATATAAAAGATCATTCATACATAGCATAGTCCAAGCGAACCCACTTAAAATCTTTACTGAACTATGACCGGCCCATCATATTAGCAAATAAACGTATTCCTGAGCTTAATGCGCGAAAACAATGAGGGATTAGCTCAAGGAGTACTAAAAAGGGTGCTAACGGCAGTGGGACTCCTGCGGGTAATGAGAAGCTTAAAAAATGAAGCCCATTTTTTTTTAAATCCCACTATAGTAATGCCAATAAAAATAGAAAATGAGAGACCCAAAGTAATGAGAAAATGACTTGTAACTGTGAAGCTATAAGGTATCATACCCTGGGGATTACGAAATAACGAAAAAGTAAAAGTGACCGAGATGCGAGGGAAAAACTTTTGTTTAACATTTCCGGAAAGACCACCTATTTGTTCGTTTACCGGGTTCGGCAC
>CANTUT010002262.1:5000-10000 GCA_947687605.1 Reutealis trisperma
GCTCTTTTGAAGCTCTGAGGTGAGGTTTTTATTCCTTTACTTTAGGAATGAAGGCAAGATCCGACTTTCAATCGAGTGAATAGCAGGCTTGTAGTTGAATCGAGATTGGCGATTAGTACAAGATCGAAAATCTATCTCTTTCTCGCAGCTCGTGCTTTAAAGCGAACGAATAGAACTAAAGGAATAATGATTGTTGACTAGACTTATACGATATTACCTTTTTTTCCTATACGCTTTAATAGAGAGAATAGAATATCCCAGCTAGAATAGTAATAGGATATAGGAGAGACTAGGGAATGATTGGCCTTAGCGATTCTTCACTCCTTGTTCATAGCTAACCAAGAGTGAGCTTATTCAAGCGGATAAGAGAACGGCGGACAAGGCGACAACAGCAGTCACTTGTGTAGCGGCAAGAGCGGACACCCCTCAAAGACTAGCACCGTTTTCTCTTATTCCTGAAAACCTGAAAAGAGCTAATCCCGCAAGGAAGCCCGATTTCTCCGATCTTAATGAACGTCTATCTTCATTCGCTGGATGCTAGAATGGACAAACTTGTAGCATCAGGTCTCCTTTTCTATGTTCGTTATGCGGATGACATGATTCTCGGATTCAAGAGGAGAGCGGATGTTCCCCGAGTGACAAGGGTTTTCACCGGGACGATAACGAAACTGGGACTCAGGGTACGATCAGAAAAGATTTGGCACCAAGAAAGAAGGAAGTCATCTGAAATGAGAGTCCTGGGACTCATCTGCTTCATTAGTCCAAGTGCACAAATTGAAGTGCGTCCTCCTTTCAAGAAATGGGAAAATAAACTCTCATTCGAGAAAATTGAGAAGAAGAAGAAGAGAGAAGGAAAAAAACTAGCGAATACGATGAAAAAGGACCCATCAACCCTAGACTTCTTTTTAGAATTTCTAATATATATAGTAAGACCCTATCTCTATTTCTTTTTTGGGTGTTCCTGCGCACAGAAAGAAATCATCCCCTTTTTTAGAAGTATGGGACGCGACCGTAGCTTAGCATTCATTCGTAGAAATAAGCCATCGGATGGGAAGGAATATAAAACCCTGATAGCTCAATATGAAAAAAGACTCATAAAGGAAGTAGAAAAAGCTAAAAAGCTGCAAAAAAAACAACTTTCAAATTGCATAAGTGATAGTGATACCATGTTTTTCCGTTTCTTCGCTTCAACATCCAAATCAGGAAGATTCCGGAATGGAACAGTCCAAGGCTCGGTTCGTTCAATTTAAGCAACGAAGTCAACTTCGAGGCAGCTCGCGCCGAGGAGATGTGGAAAGAAGGACCGACTTCTTGTGTGATTACGAGCGGGGATGCAGACTGACGAGCATGCATGACGCTCGGTCGGATCAAGAGTGAGGAGACCTTTAGGGCTCTCTCTCGTTTCCTCAAGTTCTGTTCCGCACCGCGCCTTATGCAAGGCGACCTTTGTCGCCGTGGATTGGAAGTTTATCATAATGGTCCTATTTTGTTCAATTGTTGTTTGTCTCTTTTCTTTGTTTTGTTTTGTTTTGTTTATTAACTGGATTGGGAAGGTGTTCCGCGCTTCTTTTCTTTTCTGGTGGCTAATCCTTTCTCTGCTTCCCTTCCTTCTTATTTGTGCGTGCTCTTTTCTTAATCGTGTGACTTCGTCTTTTTCTTTAAACTTCTGCATTAGAACATCCTCCTTTTAGGCGTGCGATCGCTCCTTCGCGGCGATAATCCAATCCGAATCCCACCTTACCATTACAAAAGAGACCTCATCTTGTCTCGAACTCAAGGGAATCCACGAGAGTCGATTCAGTAATGAAGAGGTTATTCGTTCTGTGATTCCTAAAGTTAAGTTCTTCATTACTGAGTTGACTCCCGAGGCGCGGCAGCGCCATTGGGGTCTCTTTTGCAAGGGTTTCCGCCCTTACTTTCGGGTAAGCGTGCGTTGAACCTCTTTCTATATATAAAGAAGAGAAGAGGAGAGTTCACGTTCGTCTCGTGTAGAAGCGAGCGCGGAAACCTGGGCTTCAAAACCTCCCCGCATTGGCCCGGCGGGATGCGCCACGGCCGGCGCCGTAGCTATTCGAATTGATACCGCGAAAGTTAAATTGGTGCAAGTAGATCTTTCACTCTTGGGCGGGCTCCAAGTGTGGCGGAGCTCTGACGTACGACCCTTAACTAAATCCCTATTGTATGTCGACGTGAAAATGGGTATAGGAGAGAGACCTTTTTTGCAGGATGATAGACAAGACGTGAAAACACCCGATCCCATTCCGACCTCGATATGTGGAATCGTCTTGCGCCATATGTACTGAGGTGTCTCGGGAGACATGGTTTTTCCTGTAATATATAGCCCTTTTTTTGATGCCAAAAAACACGGTGTTTTCTAAAGTTGTTTGATTGAAATTGAGGTTTAGGAAGGAAAATGGAATGATGACGAAAAATCCCGACTTTTCATTCAAATTTCACATTTCGATGTATCGTAGGAAAGGGAATCCTATCTATGCGAAATTTCCCAAGGAAGTCATTAAACGACAACTCTCTTATGTTATGATGATAAATATGGAAATCTAGTAAATGTGAAATTACTTATATTTTAATTTTCTTCTTTATTCTTTATTTATTAATAGGCTAATGAGTCCGCTGCACACTTTCTATATCCGTACCTAATGCCCCAGGAAATCCAATCATTCGACTGAGAGTTCCGTTCCGATCCATGTACTGTGCCTCTGAACTTGGACTCCTTACTTGACTTCAGAATGAGATGAGGGTAAAGAATTCCTAGCCATCACAGCTTCCGGCTTCCCTTCCGCACCTGGCTTAGTTCATTTCATTCAAACTAGGCTAACAGAACTAAGTGAAGTCGTTTCATTCTCTTCCCCCCTTGCGTATTGCGTACTTACTTAATAAATGAATGAAACACAGTCTAATGCCTTCCTTCCCCCTCACTCTCCTCGGTCAAGTGCTTAGATAAGTTTTTTAAGTGAATGGTAAGAAAAGGTTTGGTACTCGGCTCATCTTGGTTGAGTTGCTTAGAAAGCTCCCTCCTCTCGTCGGCCAAGCTGCTGATCCAGCTTCTCCTTCTGCAGCTTCTCCTTTCTTTCCGAACTGCCCTACTTAAAGCCAAGGAATTCACCTACGGAACATCTCCTGTGAATTTAGGCGAGTCAGAGGAAGAAACTCAACAACTCGAACTCCTCACTCATAGCTAACAACTCAAGCAACCCTCGCTCTGTTCTCAATCGGCTATCAACTACTTTTAGGCGGGATCCATTGGAATTGTAACTGTGAATGGAAGTGGGTCTGCTAGCTGTGATGCTGCTGAAGGATCCGGGACTAGATACAGGTCTCGATCTCACTCTATAAAGTAAAGGCGAGGATACTATCAAAACGCTTCTCAACCATAGCCATAGAAGCAATGGTTGGATCAAATAGTTTATATAGAGGTGGGGATTCCTGCACGGTCGAGATAAAGAGAATAGAGAACTACTCCATAAACAAGACAAGAGAGTATTCGATAGACAAGCCCCTTACTCGTTCCTACAAGCAAAGAGAAGAGATGGAGAGAGACGGGCTTCCGAGGAACGCAGTAGCTTGCTGGCCTTTTGGGTTGAGGCCCTGCTTCAATTCCAAATACAACCCTCTGTTCTCTTCTAAGTAGGAATTCTCATCGCGCTATACTCCTAGTGCAATCAGTCATGTAGTTAGTCATTGCGCTATACGGCTTCATACGAAGACTGCTTTTACACGAGCTGCTTTAAATGACTTGCCTTACGCGAACTGCCTTTATACGGCTTTGGGCTTCTACTCTTAGTGGTGCAGTTATTCATCACGTCGTAGTGAAGTCAGTTTGGAAATGCTCTAACGTTCTCCACTTCCTGAAATGGTTCCGTAGATCTAACCGGAGGAAATAACCAAAGAAAAAGCTCTACTGCTAACCGTGATTCTCGCCCGACCCTGGGCGGTGAGTGGGGTAGGCGGAACGTTGTGCGATAGTAGCCTGTCAGGCATTAAATTAATAATAAACTTTGCTTTGCCAAGAGGTCTCAATCTAAGACAAGGGCGGTAGGGAAGGTAGATAGCGAGCGAGTGAGTCAAGATGCGGGAGGACTTCACTGGCAAAGAGTGAGTTGCCGGGGTAGGGTAATGAGTTTCCAAAGAATATGAAGGGAAAGGGAAGGATCATTGAGCAAGCTTTGAAGGTCACAGGCTACACAAGCTCCAAAGCGATAGAAGCTTTTTTACGCACACTCAGACAAAGATTGAGGTGATGGTCGCCCGCCTCGTACTTCTATTATTATTAAGGGCCTTCCTCTCGCTATTCTAGAGAACACACTACTGGCTTCTTCCGTTCGCGTTCTCCAGCCTGCTTTGACCCACTTCCTTAGCTACCGAGCTCCAACCCCCTAATATGACATTGAACTGACTGACTTACTTGCTTAACGCGTCTGTCGGGAAAGCCAAAGACTAACATAGGTCCTTCCTATACCGAGCATTCATGAGTGCATCGAGCGGCTCTTTCAACTGCCGCCTAATCTCCTCATTGGCCAATGTCGACGTCCTGTAACGCCGTTGGGTAAGACTGCTCCCTGTGTGAGTTCAATCGAGTGCAAGCTAGCAAATCTGTTATCACGCTTTTTCAAGTGCCTTTATCTTGAACGGCCAGTCACTCCGTACCTGTGAGCAATCTTGTGATAAAGCCAGGAAAGCCTGCCAGAGAAAAGGCTAGGTAAAAAGCTAGGGACGAAGTGACTCGAGCGAAGCGAAAGGTAGTTAGGGAAGGAGATCTTCTACTAAGGTAGACGGAACACCAAGGCAATCTCAACCTCAACAGCATCTATTAGTATTAGGCGGGGACAGGATTCGAACCTGCAATCTCCAGGTCATGAGCCTGGTGAGATAACCATTACTCTACCCCGCGTCTCTTTCGAACTCCGAAAACAACGTTCAACTTACATGTGTAAAGCATAAGACCTAAGTAGCATGATTAGACCTGCAGTGGTGAACCAGGC
>CANTUT010002262.1:15000-32254 GCA_947687605.1 Reutealis trisperma
TAGTTAAGAAGGCCTCGACCTAGTGCAATGTAATGGTTGATGATCATTGGAAGTGATAGGTGAATTAGTCGACCAACTCTTGTAGGTCTTCCTTTTTCCCCAGGTTGCTAATCATCATATGCTCTCGGGGGAGGAGGCGCAGTCATTATTGCTTCCTGTTACCAAAGATGATGTTTTTTCTGCCCATGAAAGCTTATATATAAATATAAGGCTCCAGGGCCTGATGGTTTCCAACTAGTGTTTTACAATAAATTCTGGCATATCGTGGGTGCCTCGGTACACCACATGGTCAATCAGGCCTTTCTTACAGGTGTGTGCCCTGCTAACTTAGCAGATACTCTGATTGCGCTCATCCCTAAGGACCAGAATCCTGTATCTATGAAGCAGTTTCGGCCGATCAGCCTGTGTAACGTCAGTTACAAGATCCTTACTAAGGCGCTTGTTCAACGCATTCGTCCTCTTTTGGACTCTTTAATCAATCCTATGCAGGGAGCCTTTATTCCAGGCCTCGGACAATGTAATTCTTGCCCAGGAGCTAGTTTATGTCATTCGCAGAACTAAAAGAAGGCATGGCAGCTTAGCTATGAAAATCGATCTAGCCAAGGCGGGTGGACTGGCGTTTTCTCCAGCAAAATCTCCTCGATTTTTGGTTTCCTAGTCGGGTGCTTACTCTAATCATGTCTTGCCTGACTCAGGCTTCTCTATCAGTAGTGTGGAATGGATCCCGTCTTCCAGCGTTCTCTCCAAAACGTGGTCTCCGTCAGGGTGATCCTCTCCCCCCCTATTTGTTTTTCCTTTGTATGGAAAAACTTTCTTTGCTCATTGAGAGTAAAGTAGCTTCTCGAGAATGGGCTCCAGTACCAGTCGCTAGGGGTGGCCCGTCTATTTCCCACCTCTTGTTTGCGGATGATGTCTTACTTTTCTCTCATGCTGCGTTTAAGCAGTGTCAGGTGGTCTTGGATACTATGAAGCAATTTTGTGCTTGTTCCGGTATGCTCGTTAATGAGCAGAAATCTCGAGTCTATCTGTCCCCTTGCACGAGACACCTTCATAGGGAAGCTCTTCGGCGTCGTCTTCACCTATTCTTAACCTCAGATTTTGCTTGCTATTTGGGTGTACCTTTACATTCTCGGTGTAACAAGGCAGCCTATCGTCATATTTTGGATAAGGTGCATAATCGGTTGGAAATCCAAACTGCTAAATCGGGCTGGTCGACATACTCTTGTGCAAACTACTCTATCTACTATTCCGTTGTACACCATGCAAACTTGCTGGTTACCTACCGGCGTATGTGATGATATTGACAAGGTTTTTTGTGTGGTACGCTCAATGGAGCTAGGTCAAGTCAATGCTAATCCAAACGAAAACTCATTTCATTACCCGGATTTCTGGCTTTTACCTACTATACCGGGAAAGCAAGCCTACTAGGATAGGCTGGACTCTGATTCCATTGATTGGGTCGCCCATTAGCCTAGCAACTACCTATGCACTTCTTAGCCACTCGGGAGCTCAGAAAACCTTGGATCATTCCCATAACAGGAATAGCGGGACGATTAGCAACTAAAGAGAAGAGGTCTAGGCCGATCGACTCATCAAGTTCTCATCCCGGAACCACATAAGTCCAATAATAGAATTTCCATTCCTCGCTTATTAGGGGCGGGTTCGGGTTGAATACTTTTTTCCAATTTAATACTTTTTTTCCAAATATAATGATAGATAAATACATAGGACATGGCGAAGGTAAGGCTTAGAACTGAACTGCACATTAGTAAGTAAAGTAAGGAAAGGTTTACTTTTCCCGGTTTAGGCTTTCGGACCTTATTACATAGAATAAGGGAATGAGGAATTCCGATTGAATGTCCAGATGAGATGAATTTTGAGACTAATACCCATTTTTGAAGACAGGTAATTCGGTTTAGGAGTGCAGCTCCTTCTTTTATTTTAGAAGAGAGGAATAGGGTGGAAACTCTTCCCGAAGCTCTATTGTTTAGTCCCCCATTAGCGGATGTTCCGGTAAAGTCAACGGATTCTCCAACTCCACTAGTCAAATCGTTTTTGAGTAAAGGGCAGAAGTAAGGGATTCCAACTCAGCATTTAGTGAAGTAGCAGAAGCAGATAACTACTCGACCGAAAGATTTTGAACACAATAAGAAACCAGAGTTTAGGATTTTTGGTATGAAAGCGAAGCTAAGATAACAAGGTTTGTAGTTGACCCAATAGGGGTTGAAAAGAGGGAATCAACCAAAACGTCAAGATCAGATGCGGGAGATTCCACCAGTTTTGGAGTAAACCAAAGATTCATCAGAGGTACGTAGTCGCTATAGCGAAACTATTGGACTGAATAGAAGGCTTTTACGGGTTGAGATTTGAAGGCTTATTGGCCAAGGTTTCTTTCCAGCTTCTGCCTTAGACTGATTTCTTCTTTCTGACTTCGTAACTGTAAGAAATGCCTTACAAGGCTTGCTACTTCTTAGGCGAAAGAGGGATTGATGACTTAGGGATTTGCTGCTACTGACTCTAGCTAAGTTCCCGGGAGAGAGGAAGAAAGAAAAAGAAATTCATCTTATGAGATTGACGTGAAGCCAAAAACTGGAGAAAAGAAGTTGATGAAAGGGCATAGAAGTGACTAGAAATCCTTTACAAGAGCAGTTAAGAGAAGGAAGAGATTTGCCCCAACTATTTGATCTTATTCCTTACCTCTTTACTAATTATTCGCTGAAGAAGGATTCTATCTCACTTACGTGATTTAGAGTCTCTGAAGCCAAGATTTGCTTTGATTCTAGTCAAAAGTGCCTGTCGTCCGCCTTGAAAGCTGCTTCCTACTAGTCCCAGTTGTCCGAGAAATGGAACTGTAAGAGGAAGTCTGCGCCCCCTGCTTCTTTAGTTCTTTCCTTAGTTCCCCTGGTTCGATGTAAGAGAGATCTCCTAACTGGCTTTATCCCCAAGTCAACTCTTTTCTTTATTGTTACGGGTCGACTATTGATTGAACTTGATATGGGAGATTTACTATCTAGGTTAACCCAGAGGGTTCAGGCTTCATTCTTTCTTTTACCGTTCTTCCTGGAATGTGAGACAGATTGAAAAAGTAAATAGGCGATCAGCGACCAAAGCCTGAGATTGTATGAGTCCCGCTAGTTCCAATAAGACTTCATTCCGTAGTTCCTAATATCTGGAAATCTGGGGTTACTTGGATGAAAGAGATGTGAGACAGAGAAAAAGGAAAACCTTAAGAAACTATTGGAATGAATTGGACTTAGATGAGGTTTCTTACAGGTCTGTCAGTTAACTCTGTGTCCTTAGATTAGGTTTAGGGCAGTGAACTTGTTGATAGATTTTCCCTGACATTGAAGACAGAGATGAGGGACAGATTTTTGAAGGAAAAACCTTCTGTATTGTCTGTGCAGTAAGGTAAGTACAGTATGGTAAGTAAGTCAATGCAGGTAAGGTCAATCTCCGCTAGTCAGTGTATAGAGCTTTTTTCTCCTAGGGAATATCTCAGAATATGGCTAAGAATAGAATCTCACAGTCTTAAGTCTAGGTAAACCAGTATGCGCATGCCTGTCTATTGGTAGGTAAACAGTCTAGCTAGGGCTAGTAATAGTAAGAGGTCTTATCGGGCTTAGTAAGTAAACAGTCTAACTATGCCTGGTCAGTCTTTCAGTAGGGCTAGTAGGACTAATTACTACCACGTAACCCCTGCCTACGATTGGTCTTTACTGTTTGAGAGAATATAGACCTTTTCCTCCTCTAGCATTCCCCCTCTAAGCTATGTCTCTGAACTACCTTCCCGCGAACGAAGAGCAAAGAATCAAGTCACTCGAAGCTCCTCTGGCACGCTCTAGCCGAGCGGTCCTCGCCTGCACAAGCAGGTTTGGCTCTTATTGTGCTGGCAGGCCTGGGCGAGCGAGGTAGGGTTAGATTAGAGGGAGGGGGACTGCGAACGCCCGTCCCATGAAGCGCCAGGGAACCATGCATTCCTCCCGGGCTGGGCTCTCGCGTGTCCGGGGTCCGATCAGATCAACCAGCGACCGGTTTACGGAGCAAGGAGTTAAGCAAGGGCCAGGAGATTGATAGAAGAACCTGGCCGAAGTCAGTGTTGTGTTCAACTCCGCGGTGTTAGCTGGTTGGAAGGGATTGCTTTCTGCCGTCTGTCTTTCCCTTCTTTCTCTTCTCTTAGCAAAGTAGGTTCAAGTCAAACTTTTGGCTTGCTACAAGCTAGGCTCAAGGACTGCAGTCAGCCGCTTCCCCTGTAGTCGTCAGCTCGTTCTTGACAGATCCGATCGGGTGTTCATAATCTGGAGTAAAAGGATTCGAACCTTTGCATGCCGGTACCAAAAACCGATGCCTTACCACTTGGCTATACTCCATACGGCCTGTTTTGGACGATAGAACGGAGAGAGGGGGAAAGGAGAAGCAGGGCTCGAAGAACGAGCCGAGCCGTGCAAGAACGCGGGGATATAGCAAGTAAGCAGCAAGGTTCTCCCTTTAGCCTTTAGGACCGACTACACTCGCGACTCTAATAGAAAGAAAGGGTAAGCTCTCTGCTCTATTTGCTTGCAATGCTATATCTATCAAAGTTGGCGAACGCTTCTTTAACCTTAGACTCGTTACGCTGTTCGAATGAACTCGTTGGCTCCGCGTCCACCGGTAACCTTCGTCACCGTCAGCATTTGGTACTCTCTCGATAGCTTCAATAGTTCACTGAAAGCTTTTGGTGTAATTGTAATGAACCGCAAGCCCTTCAGAAAGAAAGACATAATAAAAAAGAAAGGCTTGGTTGCGGGAACTGACGGTGACGAAGATTACCGGGCCGATACGGCCGGTTACCGGGAACCTTGTGGTTCCCTTTGTAAAGTAGGCTTTTTGCTAACTAATTAGAGTTGACATGAAATGGATCACGGAAGAAGACGTTTCCGATGAATGAATGATTCAATCCCCTCCCACTCACACGGGTTCTTCTATTGAAGGGCTTCCCCCTCTTCTATGTGAGGTGGGGCGTACGTAAGAGCGGAACCTAGATAGAACGCGGAGCGCCGGCTCCCCGCCGCCGATACTGTTACCATGCTTACCAGCTCTTACCATTGCCGCCTATAGATATAGATGGGAGGTAGGCGAAGGTAGCTTGCTTCTCTTCTCCTAGGCTACCTGCACATCTTATTCGCGAAGAAAAGGCAGCGAGCGGTTCTTCGCTTAGTAGAGCTACCGGCCGCCGGACGACGACCGCGTCTTGTTCTCGCCCAGCCGTTTCTTTTGATTTGATTATTATTTAGAATCCTAGACTAAAGAAGAAGCTCCTGAATCAGTGCAGGGCCAAATCAGCAGCAGGAGAACTGTACTAACCTGCCGCCGGTGACTTTCTCAGGGCTCCGCAGGAGAAGAAAGAAGGTCCGGGTAAAATTTATAATGAAGCGAAGGTCCCCCTTACTCCCTATTCTCTCTTAAAGCTTTATAAAGCTCCGCGAGAAAGGGTTGGTTAAGAACTATTGACTGTAAACCATAGCAGTTACACTCACTCAATGGAAATGTTCGCCTTTGGAATGAAGATGGATGAGCAGGCACTTGAGCCTGGAACTGATGAAATTCGGGGGAAACATGGAACCGGTCAGTATACTGGGGGGGCGAGACATGACCGCGACTTAATTAAGATTCAAGTACCGTTGAAAAGATTAAAGGAACGGGGGGAATGACTACCTCTGTAATAAAGCACAGGCTAATACGAGCCGACCAGAAGAAGCAGGGCTTAGATTACCAGATCCTGGACACAATCTTCCTAGAGATGGAGAGCCCCTTGCCTCGCCTTTTCTAGGTTTTTTCTGAGTGTTAAAACGGGTAGATTTTTCATTTACCAATGAATTCCCCGATTCGATCAATAATGGGATTCTTGGCTAGAAGAAAGGTTCTGTGACATGGACGCCCAGCCCAACTCGATCGGTCGGTTGGCTCACCTAACAGATGATGAGATTCTCGATCGAGTTGATCGAATTTTGAAAACTCTTTCTCACTATTCAGAACAGTAGAGCTTTCGATCAAGATGTTCTCGCCTCCCCCGTTTGGGCTCTCGCTCGAATCGGAACTTTTATGCGTTGGTAGGCTTTCGACTCAATCTAATAGCCGGGCGCCAATAAAAGAGAAAGTTTTCGCATGGGCTCATCATCTGATGCAGAACTTATTTCATAACCACCATCCATCACCAATCACATTCCATATCCCACTTCAAACTTTTCGATTCCTCGGGTAGTCTCCTCTATAAAGGCATTCCAGCTTCAGAGGCAGGTGAGCCGGGTCAGGAAGGAGTTTGACTGCTGGGATGGGATCGGATCCTATTCGAAGCACTCCACCACGAAAAAGAATCTTCGGGTTGGATAGGCAGTAGAGATAGGAGTTCCTATCTATAGGGCGGGCTTTCAAGACAGAGATGCACTACTCCATCTGGAAAGGGCTTTCCCTCGAAGGCCAGGAGGGAGTAAAAAAATCAATAGAAAAAATCCCTTCCCGGCCGACGGGACTCTACGTCTGGGTCTTATTCCATCTCAAACTCGGATTAGGAAGAGTGCCCTTTTTCTACAGATCAATCATAATAAACAATACAAGAAAAGAAATTCTCCTGCCGGCGAGAAAGGAGGAGGAGATTAAGGATAGATAGTCACTCCACTCCATAGATAGTGAACACAGATTTTTGTTTCATTTTCAATTCCTTTCAGGTCAAAAACGCGGACTGCTGGTGGGGCTGTGCCCATTCTCCCTCTTCTTCCGCTTTACAACCGGAATAAGGAACCTTAGAATTAACCCTACCTGTCGATGATAAAATGGGATTTTAGAGGACCACCAGCTGGCGGATCAGAAAGATTTTTATGGAATGTCCTACTCCTGCCTGAGCTTTCCGATCAACCAATCCCCTATTTCGGGGACATCTCTGTGTTAGGTAGGGCCAGGGATCTCTGATTAGTCGAATGAGCCCATCCCTCTGGCCTATCATTTATTGGTCGATCCGGCTGGCGGCTCCTGCATCTCCTGCGTCTCCACGGGGGCCCTTCATACAAGTTTGCTGCTAGGAGCCCCTCTAGTCGAATCAATAATCAATAGAAGTCCCAATAGAAGTTTACTGACCCGGCTCGTCAATCGACGATCTACTGCTCCCTCTTAGTTGCAGATGCCCATGCTTTGATTCGAAAGCCCTAGCCAGTGATGAATCCCCAGTAAGATCGGAGTATTGAATTCCTCCTCCCTTCGCCAGTTTGAACCCGTCCCAGCAACGAACACCTTCCTACTGCAAGGTGAGGCTCTGCCCTTCCCCTAGAATCCAATCCGGGTCGGAGGAGCAGCTAGTCCAACTTCTTGAGCAGCCGAGATATTGAACAACGAACATTTGATTGAATTCCTTGCGAGATGAGAGGTTTGGAAGACGCTCGAGTGAGAACGTTTAAGAATGAACTCGAGTGAGAACGAGAGGAGTGGGAAGGTTTGACTCGAATCCTGGACCTGATCTTTAATCCTACACCGGTTAATGACGCGATGGGAGAAGTTTTTATTATTTCATTTTTTCATCAATGCTGGCCCAGTCGAGGCTCGTCCATGCCCAATCCCAATGGACAAACCTTCGATTCGATCCGCCCCTAGCTCTATAATCCACCCGTCTTCCCCAGTCCCTGAAAGCCCTCCTCTCCTGGGCCTAGCCCTCTTTCTCAACTCGAGTCTTAAGTTCAGCGGCTTTCATCATTGACGAACACCTGCGCTAATAAGACAAAGAAGTGGGGAGTCTATGCCTTGAATGAATCAGTAACAACGGATTAGTGGAATGAGGGATCAAGAGACGGATAGGGGGGGCCTATCAATCATTGGTGGACCTTCCCTTGAACGGTTACGAAGCTCTCAACTGAGTTGTTTAGGTTCTGGAATTCCATCTCTAGTTGGGGGTTTCGGTTCGAAGGTTAAAAAATGTGGTGCGGGTTCATCTCTCTCGACCAGTTCAGGTTCAAAGGAAAGGGTGATCGAGGGGACCCAGACTTTAGATCTCTTCTCTATGGTGGGAGGTTTTTTTCGTATCAAGAGTGTGTCGGGGGAGGCCAGGGAAGACGGATTGGATCGAGAGGCGATGCCTATGCCTCTTCTTTATCGATAGAATTCCCATCATTTGCAGTCTACGGCGAAGGAGACAAGGGCGAGGCACCGAACATGTTCTATCCTCAACCTCCATCCGTCATTAGTAATCTCAATCCGCTTTTCCTATTCACTAGTACACTGCGCGCTACAACTAGCAGCCTACTAGTAAGGGAAAACGCTAGCGCGCAACGGCTGAAAAGCCAGCAACCTGTTAGGAGTAGGTTTTGGCTTTCCCCTTTTTTTATTATTAGTAAGAAAGGTTTGGAACCCTATACAAGGGGCTGCTTGCTGCTCGCCTCTATCTCTAAAGGGGCTTATGCACTCCACTCGTTATCACTAAACGACGAAGCCAAGAGCGGAAGGAGGGACTTGAACCCTCAACCTCAGCCTTGGCAAGGCTATGCTCTACCATTAAGCTATTTCCGCCAGCTACGGTAGTGGCGAAGCACTACTGAGCAATTCACGTATCACTTGATACGGACGACTTCTATTTTTCCGCCGGACCACACTCTTGACCCCCGATCGAGCTACGAGCACGAGTAGGTAGGCGGCTAGGGGGGGAGGGGCGGCTGGGCTGCCTTTTCAATCAATCTCCGGCTGGTGCGAGTTGTAAGGAATCTTGGTCTCGAGTCGAGCTGGGGCTTTTTTCATTCTCGTAACGGGCACCGCAAGACCAGACAAGTTACTCCTTCGCCTCGCAGCGGCGGCATCTGTCTTTTAAGTGATGTAATTACCTAAGACGGCTTCTCTTATTCTACGATAATCCAAGCAGCAGCTCCACAAGTCCGCTCGGAACCAGTAGATTCCTGAGCCATTCGTTCTCCCCTCTCGGTTGGCCTTTGCCAGCCACTAGAGCAAGTAAGAGAACAAGAGACTCTTCATGAACTTCAAGAACCGCAGATTTTTACCGGATTGTACACCTTTGTGTCTGGCTATGTATATGGATGTGCATAAAGAAGGGACGGGACATCTCCCTCCTTTTTTTGGGGGGGAAGAGAGAGGGAATAAGCTGCAGCGGCACCTCACGAACTTCTTACTGGGGCAGCACCATCCTATAGCATTTGCTAGTGTTTGAATGCACGTGTTTTTTTTTTCATATTCCTGCGCAGTTAAGAGAGAAATTGTCCCCAAGGAAACCACTTGTGTCTTTCTTGGATATGCTCAGTCCGGGTATAGATGCTATGACGTGAAATCCAAGAGACTCGATGTATCCTTGAATGTTCTCTTTAATGGGTCGCCTCATATTTTCCTTAACCTAATTAAGAAGCCCCGGGGGAGAATGGTGATGGAGATGTATTGCGGCCTTCTCCTGTTCATCAACTCGAACCTCATTCTTCTGCAGTTGATGTTACGGATCAGCCTCACTCTTCAGGCCAGCATCTTCTGCCGATTGTCAGCCTGTTCAGCTGACCTCAGAGGATTCCAATCACCCGGCACAGCATGTTTATTCTCGGCGGCGATTACAGTCTGTTTATCAGGGTAAGACTACTCCAGAAGATCAGCAGTCTAACCCAGTTGCTTCCCTGCCAGTCGCTTTCTCAGATTTTGGATCCCTCTCTCAGGTTCGTCGATCCTCTCAAGTTTCTTATCTTGTTGAAGTCTTTTTGTCTTATCTTATGTCCCCAAAACATCGAGCTTACCTCATGTCAGTTCAATCTTCTCATGAACCTGAATTATTTGCTGAAGCCTTCTATCATAGCTTTCTTCCACAGAAGATGATTGAGGGCTTCTTCCAAATTGGAGGGTTTTTTGGTGGAAGAAATCACTAAAACGAAAGCTTTAAAGGCACGTAGTGATAGGACACAAAGTGATTAATAGGGTGAGAAGTAACATTTCTCTTTTCTTGCCTCAGGGCAATAGGTAAATACAGATCAAAAACAAGATAAGGAGGAAGATAGGAAGTACTACCCACAGTGACGGATGCCTTTTTTCCCAAAGGCACACGAAATGTTTGATTCTGGTACGCTCTTGGATGGCTCTGAACGGCAATTGAAGCAAGCAAAGCGAAGTAGGGGAGAGCTCAGTGGAGGAATAAATACCACCTCCCTCGGGTGCTTATGTGTATGCTTTATGAAATGGAATCCTATCGCTTCTCCCACGTGTCGCTCTCTCACATATCCCTATATCTATCTATACCTAGCTGACCACCCCCTATCCCTTCTTAAAGGCATTAAACTAGAGACACTAACCCTCACCCCTTATCTATCTATCTAAAGAACCCTACGTAAAGGGTACCCCCCTCCACATTTTGGCGACTCCACTGGGGAGGGAGTGATCCCTACTTAATGCCAAAGCGAAGGACTGGTCAGCAACCGGAGACTTCACGTGCTCAAGACTCTCAAATGGGTGATTCTCAAGACCCCCCACCATCCAACTTACACCCGCCTTGGGTACCACTGCGGATGATCCTGAGGTCCCTCCTGCCGTACGCGCTATCCTTGTCGCATTCAACGATGCACAAGATAAGATGCAAGAGAGCGTGAGGGTATCTCAAGAGAAAGTCTTTGAGGCCATGCGAGAGCAAACCAAGATATTCAACGAGACCCTAGCGTCTCTCAACAAAACAACTCCTGCTGCGTCTAACGCACTCCCACCAAGACCCCCCTCAAGTAATGTTGTTATTCAACAAGGGTTAACCAATGCAACTAATGGTGTCACACCCACAGGTCCCTCGACCAGTGCACCACCTCCTCCGACGATGGAGAGAGATCCAACTAGAGGGAAGGAGCCAATGGTGGACGCTACTGCCATACCACCAAGGAGGGGCGTCGAAGGACAAGACAATGTCATCATCCTAGACCCCCCCGTGCAAGTTGAAACTGAATTCACACAAGTGAACAACTCACCCTCCTACGTCACCCAAGAAGACTTGGAGAGACTCCTAAGGAGGATGCAAGAGCAAAGCAATGAGCCAGTCTATGACTTGAAGCTCCCATACCCTTCCCATATCGCCCACAAGGCATATCCGAAGGATTATGTGAGTCCTAAGTTCATGATGTTCAACGGCAAGAACGGGAACGCGAGGGAGCATATCATGAAGTTCGTCGAGACCCTTGGGGTCTACGGCCTAGATGATGATCTCAAGCTAAAGGAATTCTCTAAGTCCTTGACCGAGAAGGCCTACTCATGGTATGTCAACCTCGCTCCGGGATCCGTGGAATCATGGAGCATGATGTGAAAACTATTTGCTGAGAAGTTCTTCTCCACCCAAGAGCAAGTCACCATGGCTGACCTCAACCGGGTGAGACAAAGGCCACGAGAAGGATTGATGGAGTATATCGAGCGCTTCCGCGAGCGTACTCTAGATATCCAAAGCGGCTTTGATGAAAAAGAAGCAGTCAAGACATGTATCCAAGGAATGTTCCGAGAGTATCGAATTCACTTGGAGAATCTCAAAGACACCACCTTCGCCTCTCTCGTGGAAGATGCAAGGAGGACCAGCAACACGGTCTCCGAAGGGAGGGCAGAGAATGGGCGCTTCCAAAAGCGCGAGGCTAGTGTCAACGTCGTCCAAGACAAAGCTAGCCCACCCAACAAGAAAGGAAGGAACGCTGGAGGTCCGGGGGGGAATCGACCCAGGTCTAATGACGACCCCCCAGCCTTCCCATGTGCAATGAACAAAGTATATGCTGTCCTGGAGCAATGGATTAGAGACAAGGATGTGGCTCTCCCACCACGCAACACAGCTCCTACGGATCAAGAGAAGGCTGACCCGAAGTATTGCCGCTTCCATAGGGCAGTCGGACATCCTACTCAAGAATGCTGGACTTTGAGGAGGATCTTCAACGAACGCGTGCAATCCGGCCAACTGGTGTTGCAAGGGGGGGACGTCCATACCAACCCCCCTACCACGCCATGAGCCAAGGCAAGCACATGTGAATGTAATCACTCTATTCTATTTTGAAAGAAAGTCCGATGTCGGAAAGCTCTCTTGGGGCGATAGGTTGACTTATGGATAGAATCCGATTCTGGATATGCTGATGGTGAATCCGTGGGTGAAGCCTTTTTGTTGCCGCTGGTGCTCTTAGTTCCGTTGATATAGTTGGAGCTGCTAGTAGAGCCGGAGTAGGAGCTGCTGGAACTGCCTAGACCGCAACTCTCTTATTTGACGAAAGAAGGTTGGCGGGGCTGAAAGGGACTTTATAAAGCCAAGAGTCGCCCCTGATTCGGATGTTACGAGAAATCTGTCCTCTGATTCCGATGCCGCAGAAGGGAACCAACCCTGACCGAAGGTAGCACATAAAACGATGTGTAAAGCGTATAGCCAGCCGATGTAATCGAATCTTCTGATCACGCACGGAAAGGGGCCTTTTTGACGGGCTAGCTATCAAGCGATCCGGTGGGAAAGCTAAGGGTTGCAATCCTGAGGCAAACCATTCATCTACTTTCTGTGGCAGTGGAAGTCTTTGTCCCAGAAGTAGGAATAGCTGTCGAAGTAGAAGTCCCAAAGAGTGTACCAGCTTTCGTGGAAGTAATGGCATTCCCATTAGCTCGGAGCAAAAAGGGTCTAACGTGCCTAAGTAGCGAAAGAAGGATAAGGAGGCTAATAGTAATCCCCGGCTCACCCTTTGACCATTCTAAGTTCCGGGCCCTCCCCCTTTAAGCCTGCTAAAGCTACAGTTGCTGTCCTAAGGTAAGGGCAGTTCCTGTTGTAATACCGGTTATAGGTGTTGCAGGCCCAGGGTAAGCCCAACCAGTCATTGGAGTTGCAGTGCCTCCTTCTAGGAAGACAGTGAAAGTCTTTTCACCTTCGCCTTCCATTTCTAATGCTGTCGAGCGAGTGGAAGTTGCTGCATTCCTAAGGGTTTCAATGATTGGAGAAAAAAGGTAAGACTCTCCAGTGGAAATGGGAGTTTGCTGGGGTTTCACTTGTACTTACATCCAGTCCATCTAGCTAGCTCTATTCTTTCTTTTCCAGTGCAAGTTCCTGCTCCCGGGCATGCGAATAAGCTCTAAGATTAGAAACTATCTGTGGATACGTCAAGAAGGCTATCTGTAGCTACGCTATTAGCGGATTACCAGGAGGAGTGGGTAGCCTATTTTCAATCTTTACTTTCTAGAGCTATCTAACAGTTCTCTTAAAGCCATTGTCTCTAACAAGACAACATATGCAACATCCGCATAGAGAGCAGGTTCTTATTATAGCTTGCTTATAGTAGGCTATCTGGCCAAGTTAGTTTTCAGGCTTTTTTATAAGTCTAAGCGAGTCCAGTGTATAAGGGTGGGATTGTGATATCCTATTTTTACCTAGTACTAGTCCCAGTCAAAATTTTATCCCCTGTGATCAATCCTGGTACAGATCAAGTGATAAATCTAGCTTTTAGTTAGGGAAAGATGTATTTTTAGGGTAAGCAAGCATAAAGCCAGCAAGCTTTGAAGAGGGAGAACTATAGGGCGCGAGGAAGAACGGGTGGTAATCCACATATCATTCTACCTAGGTTTATGTTATGCCTAATAAATGTCCCAAGAGTGGGAGCAGCAGTTTCTAGTGAAATTCCTACTATTCCTAGTGTACAGTAGTTAGTCTCTCTCTATTGTGATATTTCTCTGCAACCAGAGTTGAGTGGAAGTTTTCGTTTTTCCCTTTCGTCTAGTTTCATTCCTGCTATTTCCCCTCTTTCAAGCAAGTCAAATGATCAAAGCAGTTCAATCAGTTAAATGCTTGTTTCCCCTTAGGACAAATACAAGATCTATTTTGGTTTACAGGGCTATCCCTTGTATTCCCAGTCTAGCAGGAGTCACATTCTTGACTTCATAAGACATTGATAGTCCCTCACCTATATATATAATTATTATATATAATAATTAACAAGGAAAAAGTATAATAATTCTTTTATAGTTTTAATATTCATTATCATATTTGATATTGATTCTATGAAAATACAAACTTCTATAGTAATAATAGTAATATAAAGTAAAAGTAATACAAAAAGAGTCCCTTCGTCCTAAGTTCTAAGTTCTAAGTTAAACCCTTGATTCTATCTTCGACCGAGTTGGGGAAAAAAGGTAAGACTCTTTCTTTTCTTTTGTTCTATCTCAGGGGTAAGCGCATCAAATGAAAAAAGGGGTGGAGTCCAGTGTTGAATTCCTTTGCTTCTGGGGGGAGCGATAGGACAAACAGACAGATAGGAAAGAAGGAGTCTTTCTCAAAGCAAGCAGCAGGATAAAGCTTTGGATAGCAGGGTGAAGGGATAGAAAAAAGGCCTAAAGCTAGTTCAGTTCCATAAAGTGATTGGGCATCTTATGATTTTTTATTACTTCTTCTTCCTTTCGCTAGATCTCTGTTCGGTCGGTACAGTTGAGCCAGCAAATAATACAGAAAAAGTTGGAGTAGCTTTTATTCGCCCAGCCAGAATGATTTCCTTTGATGTCGATCCATTAGAGCCTCTTTCAGTTGAAATTGGATAGTAAAAAATAGGGCAAGCAAGTCTTCAAGTTTTCTTTTCTGGGGTTGAGTATTCAGTCCTAGGTCCATACTCGGCTCGGGGCAAGGAAGAAAGCCGAGAACCAGCATGCTTTGAAGAGGGAGCAGATCTAGGCAAGTAAGAGATTGTTTGGGCAGGTCTAACTAGATATCTTTACCTGGCTTTTGATAGGGCTCGGGCAACAAGAAAGCAGGGTCAAAGTCTGTTTATTCAAGGATGGGATGTTTTCTGTGCTCGGGACTCTATCTTATGAAATCGAATTCGAATCTCATCACTGAGAATCGAATTCTAATAAATATCCTTGCTTCTCTTACTAGACGTTATTTCTAATAATAGACTGACTTAGCTTTGATAGACTGACATCCAAGTGAGAATAGAATGATATTCTCCCAAGCCTATCTATGTTATTGATTACATTTCGTTACTATCTTTATGAGTAGTGATTTCTAAGAATAGACTTAGTTAGTTACTGACTTAGTTACTGCTTTAATTAAGCAGAAGTGATCAACGTAAAAGCATTCTATAAAGCACTGCTGACCTTCCGACAACGCTGCTTTTTCAAGATCTGAAAATAGAATAGCTCGTTCCGCCCTTGCTTCTGTTTTTGGCCTGTTGAGGAACTGAGATGATTCATCTTAGTCTGAGTATGCCGTGTATGTCTTTAATAAAGAATAGATATTTCTATATTCTATGGCCGGATTGACAAATCTATAGTGGCGGGTGTATCTTCTTCTGGGCGAGCTGCGGAGCTACTTTTTCTTTCTTTCATTCCATCTGTCTTGCTTGATTGGTTGAAGAGAGCGCTTTGATAAGACTGTTCCGCAGAGAGTGTGGCTAAACACTTCTTCACCTTTCTGCCTTCAAATTCACTTCGCGTAAACCTGATGAAGATGCAACAACTCCAATAGGTTTAAGGGTAGATGCAATAGCACCCACAGCTCTGGTGTTGTGAATAACAGCTTTAGTAGTCTCAGTAGCTTTTTCTTTGCCCTTACTAGTAACAGCAATGAAACCGTCAGAATCAACAACTTCCTTCCTAGGAGCAGCAGCCTCCTGTTGCTTCACAACAACTATAGGTTGATCTTTCTTTATCTCTTTAGAAGGTTTCAGCCCATTTTAACTAACAGCTATCTTTACACAGCAATACTAATTTAGGCATACATGCATGGCATATCATTCTCATTAATGCATAACAAATTAATCTGATTGCCCATTTCATCTTCCAACATAATCTGAGAAGGAAAGGTGCCAAACACATCCATTTCCACCAATATTCTCGCATAAGATAATCGAGACCTGTAATTGGTACATTTATCAGTGAATAATGGCTTCCCCACAGCACTAAAAATATTACTTAACATCTCACCATCCCAGAACTCTAAAGGTAGCAGAGGTAGCTTAACCCAAATAGGCACAAAGCTAAAGCTTTCCTTATCTTCAAACTGCATACGCTGTCTCCACTCCTTAAGGAATTAATGGTGTTTATCGAAGGTAAGTGGACCATCAACAAGAGCCTTCCTCCGCCCTTCTTCAGAATCGAATTTGAAGAGGAAGGTATTCGATTTTACTTGATGAACAGAAAGAAGCCCTATCTCCTTCCATCTGTTAAGGGCAAAACTCTCAATTCTTCTAAATCTCAGTTCTAACCCAATAACACTACCAATCAACACCATATTCCCACTTCGCAGCCTCACTTTGTACTTCTTGCGAGTGAAACTTCACCATTCTAACTCCATCACTAACCATTGGTGGAATGTATCGAAGAGTGCATTCCTCAGATTTGAGACGATTCTGACGGAATAGCTCTGCCCAAGGCTTATTCATAACTTTGACATCCTCATTCTCGCACGTGTGAATGTTTTATTCATGAATTTTGTACTATTGGCACATCCTCATAAATAGTTCTATTCGATAGACTAATTTAAGTCTTTCAGTAGTTAAACACGATTTCAGTATTCAATCTATCCCCTTCGTTCTGGAGTTCAGGACTTCTTTTCTATGGTCTCTTTTCCTTAAACTTAAGCCCTCTTTAAGCTCTCTTCTAGGGGAATTTGCTTAGTCTAGTAACAAGTCTCGATAAGCTGTCGCAATCAGGCAATTCGTTAAAAGAGATATCTGATCGATCTGTCTTTCAATACTATCTATCTTCCTCCTTCTGTTGTTTCTGATCTGTATTGCCTTGAGGAAAGAAAAGAGATATTGTACTTCTCACCCTATTAATCACTTTGTGTCCTATCAAGCTTTCTTCCACTGAAGATGATTGAGGAAAGAGGTTTGAAAGGGTAGGGGGTGCGTGCGCTTCGGATAAGGCAAATTTATATGCTTACACTATAACTATGGCTCACGAGGAGGCCCTGGTCCTGACTAAGGAATGGGATCTCAGTACTTTTCCTATTTTCTTTCTTCTTTCATGTCGAGCTTTCGAAAGCCACTGGGGAGGGAGAATGAACGATCGACTGCTAAAGATCTTGAATAAAGCATTGATAGCTTTGCAGAGGAGAAAAACTTTGATTCTTCCCGAAGGTCTTCCTTGCATGCTGAAGTGAACAGGGGCGGTACCAACTACGACTAGAAAGCGGTCACTCCTGTCAATGAATACCATTCATAGTAGTAAGATAGCCGAAACTACTTTGTTTGACTGCTCGAGGCTTTTATATATTTACTTAATTATAAGCTTGCATAGTGCTCATTACTATTTATTTGTTTTCTCGGCTTTCTTCTGCCGAACC